>PVKV010002828.1:28709-128535 GCA_004027835.1 Alouatta palliata | reverse complement strand
ACAGGGAATCCTTTCCCCATTGCTTGTTTTTGTCATGTTTGTCAAAGATCAGATGGTTGTAGATGTGTGGCGTTGCCTCTGAGGCCTCTGTTGTGTTCCATTGGTCTATATCTCTGTTTTGGTTCCAGTACCATGCTGTTTTGATTACTGTAGCCTTGTAGTATAGTTTGAAGTCAGGTAGCATGATGGCTCCAGCTCTGTTCTTTTTGCTTAGAATTGACTTGGCTATGCGGGCTGTCTTTTGGTTCCATATGAAGTTTAAGGTGGTTTTTCCAGTTCTGTGAAGAAGGTCATTGGTAGCTTGATGGGGATAGCATTGAATTTGTAAATTACTTTGGGCAGTATGGCCATTTTCACGATATTGATTCTTCCTAACTATGAGCATGGAATGTTTCTCCATCTGTTTGTATCCTCTCTTATTTCGTTGAACAGTGGTTTGTAGTTCTCCTTAAAGAGGTCCTTTACATCCTTTGTTAGTCGTATTCCTAGGTATTTTATTTTCTTTGTAGCAATTGTGAATGGCAGTTTGTTCTTGATTTGGCTCGCTTTAAGTCTGTTATTGGTGTATAGGAATGCTTGTGATTTTTGCACATTGATTTTGTATCCTGAGACTTTGCTGAAGTTGCTTATCAGTTTCAGGAGAATTTGGGCTGAGACGATGGGATCTTCTAAATATACAATCATGTCATCTGCAAATAGAGACAATTTGGCTTCCTCCTTTCCTAATCAAATACCCTTTATTTCTTTTTCTTGCCTGATTGCTCTGGCTAGAACTTCCAATATTATGTTGAATAGGAGTGGTGAGAGAGGGCATCCTTGTCTAGTGGCAGATTTCAAAGGGAATGCTTCCAGTTTTTGCCCATTCAGTATGATATTGGCTGCTGGTTTGTTGTAAATAGCTTTTATTATTTTGAGATAGGTTCCTTCAATATCTAGTTTATTCAGAGTTTTTAGCATAAAGGCTGTTGAATTTTGTCAAAGGCCTTCTCTGCATCTATTGAGATAATCATGTGGTTTTTGTCTTTGGTCCTGTTTCTGTGGTGAATTACATTTATAGACTTGCATATGTTGAACCATCCTTGCATCACTGGGATGAAGCCAACTTGATTGTGATGGATAAGCTTTTTTGATGTGCTGTTGCAATCAATTTGCCAGTATTTTATTGAAGATTTTTGCATCTATGTTCATCATGGATATTGGCTTGAAGTTTTCTTTTTTAGTTGAGTCTCTGCCGGGTTTTGGTATCAGGATGATGGTGGTCTCATAAAATGATTTGGGAAGAATTCCCTCTTTTGGATTGTTTGGAATAATTTCAGAAAGAGTGGTATCAGCTCCTCTTTGTATGTCTGGTAGAATTCGGCTGTGAAGCCATCTGGACACGGACTTTTTTTGGTTGGTAGGTTATTAATTGCTGCCTCAAATTCAGCCCTTGTCATTGGTCCATTCAGGGTTTGGACTTTTTCCTGGTTTAGGCTTGGGAAGGTGCAAGTGTCCAGGAATTTACCCATTTCTTTCAGGTTTACTGGTTTGTGTGTATAGAATTGTTTGTAGTAATCTGTGATTATAGTGTGCATTTCTGTGGAATCTGTGGTGGTATCCCCTTTATCTTTTTTTATCACATCTATTTGATTCTTCTCTTTTCTTTTTTATTAATCTGGCTAGTGGTCTGTCTATTTTGTTGATCTTTTCAAAAAACCAGCTCCTGGATTTATTGATTTTTTGAAGGGTTTTTGGTGTCTCCATCTCCTTCAGTTCTGCTCAGATCTTAGTTATTTCTTGTGTTCTGCTAGTTTTTGAGTTTTTTTGACCTTGGTCCTCTAGCTCTTTCAATTTTGACGATAGGGTGTTGATTTTAGATCTTTCCTTGCTTCTTATGTGGGCATTTATTGCTATAAATTTTCCTCTAGACACCGCTTTAAATGTGTCCCAGAGTTTCTGGAACGTTTTGTCTGTGTTCTCGTTGGTTTTGAAGAACATCTTTATTTCTGCCTTCATTTCCTAGTTTATCCAGTCAACATTCAGGAGCCCGTTGTTCAGTTTCCATGAAGCTGTGGGGTCCTGAGTTAGTTTCTGAATTCTGAGTTCTAATTTGATCACCCTGTGGTCTGAGAGATTATTATGATTTCCGTTCTTTTGCATTTGCTGAGGAGTGATTTACTTCCAATTATGTGGTCAATTTTAGAGTAGGTATGATGTGGTGCTGAGAAGACTGTATATTCTGTGGATTTGGGGTGGAGAGTGCTGTAAATGTCTATTAGGTTTGCTTGGTCCAGATCTGAGTTCAGATCCTGAATATCCTTGTTAATTTTCTGTCTCGTTGACCTGTCTAATATTGACAATGGAGTGTTAGTCTCCCACTATTATTGTGTGGGAGTCTAAGTCTCTTTGTAAGTCGTTAAGAACTTGCTTTATGTGTCTGGGTCCTCCTGTATTGGGTGTGTATATATTTAGGATCATTAGATCTTCTTGATGCATTGATCCTTTTACCATTATGTAATGTCCTTCTGGGTCTCTTTTGATCTTTGTTGGTTTAAAGTCCCTTTTATCAGAGACTAGGATTGCAACTCCTGCTTTGTTTTGCTCTCCATCTGCTTGGTAAATCTTCTTCCATCCCTTTATGGGTTTCCTGGATACAGCACACCAATGAGTCTTGACTTTTTATCCAATTTGCCAGTCTGTGTCTTTTGATTGGGGCATTTAGCCAATTTACATTTAGGATTAATATTGTTATGTGTGAATTTGTTACTGCCATTTTGATACTAGCTGGTTATTTTGCCCATTAGTTGACACAGTTTCTTCATTGTATCAATGCTCTTTACCATTTGGTACGTTTTTGTAGTGGCTGGTACTGGTTGTTCCTTTCCTTGTTTAGTGCTACTTTCAGGAGCTCTTGTAAATCAGGCCTGGTGGTGACAAAATCTCTCAGCAATTGTTTGTCCATAAAGGATTTTCCTTCTCCTTCGCTTTTGAAGCTTAGTTTGGCTGGATATGAAATTCTAGGTTGAAAGTTCTTTTCTTTAAGGATGTTGTATATTGATTGGCCCCCACTCTCTTCTGGCTTGTAGGGTTTCTGCTGAGAGATCCTCTGTGAATCTGATGGGCTTTCCTTTGTGGGTAACCCGACCTTTCTCTCTGGCTGCCCTTAGCATTTTTTCCTTCATTTCAACCCTGGTGAATCTGACGATTATGTGCCTTGGGGTTGCTCTTCTTGAGGAATATCACTGTGGTGTTCTCTGTATTTCCAGGACTTGAATATTGGCCTGCCTTGGTAGGTTGGTGAAGTTCTCCTGGATAATATCCTGAAGAGTGTTTTCCAGCTTGGATTCATTCTCTCCATCACATTCCGGTACACCTATCAAATGTAGATTAGGTCTTTTCACATAATCCCATATTTCTTGGAGGCTTTGTTCATTTCTTTTCACTCTTTTTTCTCTATTCTTACCTTCTCGTTTTATTTCATTGAGTTGATCTTCAATCTCTGATATCCTTTATTCTGCTTGGTCGATTCAGTTATTTAAACTTGTGTATGCTTTGTGAAGTTCTCATACTGTGTTTTTCAGCTCCATCACTTCATTTATATTCTTTTCTAAGCTGTTTATTCTCATTAGCGTTTTGTGAAACCCTTTTTCAAGGTCCTTAGTTTCTTTGCATTGGGTTAGAAGATGTTCTTTTAGCTCAGAGAACTTTGTTATTACCCACCTTCTCAAGCCTGTTTCTGTGAATTCACCAGACTCATTCTCCACCCAGCCTTGTTCTCTTGCTGGCGAGGAGTTGTGATCCCTTGGAGGAGGAGAGGTATTCTAGTTTTGGGTGTTTTCATCCTTTTTGCACTGGTTTCTTCCCATCTTTGTTGCTTTATCTACCTGTGGTCTTTGTAGTTGGTGACTTTCGGATGGAGTCTCTGAGTGGACATCCTTTTTCATGATGAAGTTATTTCTTTCTGTTTCTTAGTTTTCCTTCTAACAGCCCTCTGCTGCAGGACTGCTGGAGGTCCACTCCAGACCCTGCTTGCCGTCCACTCTAGACCCTGCTTGCCTGGGGATCACCCGTGGGGGCTGCAGAATAGTAAAGGTTGCTGCCAGTTTCTTCTTCTGTTATCTTCGTCCCAGAAGGGTACCTGCCAGATGTCGGCCTGAGCTCTCCTTTATGAGGTGTCTCTGGGTATATGGGGGTCGGAGACCTGTTTGAGGAGACAGTCTGTCCCTTATAGGAGCTCAAGTGCTATGCTTGGAGCTCTGTTGTTCTGTGCAGAGCTGCTTAGCAGGTACTTTTAAGTCTGCTGCAGCGGAACTCATAACTACCTTTTTTTCCCAGGTGCTGTGTCCTAGGAAGGTCAGCTCTATTTATAAGTTCCTGTCATGCTGCTGCCTTTTTTCATAGATGCCCTGCCCCGCAGAGGTGTTGCTGAGCTGCCGCTGGCTCTGCCCAGCTGCTGTGTGAACTACCTAGGTAGTGGTAGACTACCTCAGTAGTGGCAGTTTCCCTTCCCTGCACTGAGTTGGACCATCCTGGGTCCTGCTGTGCTTGCTGTGAAACTCTCAATTCAGAGTGTTCCAGATTGCTTGTTTTGTGGGGGTGGTACCCACCTAGCCAGATCATCTGGCTCCCTGTCTCTGCCCCCTCCCTTTCAGTTGAATGGGCGGCTCTGTCTCTGAGGCGTTCCGGGTGCCAGTTGAAACGGCCACCCAGATTTGTGTGAGTTTCTGTGCACCAACCTGGCACCAGCTGAAACCGCTGTGCTGAAAACTTGTACTTTTTGGCCTGGGAATCTCCTGGTCTGTGGGCAGTGAAAATTTGTTTGGAAATGCAGTAGGCACTCACCCTCTGCATTGTTCTTGCTGGGAACTGCACTCCACAGCTGTTCCTATTCGGCCATCTTGGATCCTCCCTCCTCTTGTTCTTTGAGTACTTGGTAGAATTTACCTGTAAAATCAGTTTAGTTTGACAGTGGTTTTTTTGTTTTAAATTTTGTATTCTATTTTGTTGTCGGTAGATTTTAATTTAGGTTTTACTCTGTTTTTTGTTTTTCCTATAAGCCTCTCGTACTCTTAGATCTCACTTTTCTTAAATTTAGAGAAAAGACTTATTAAAAATTTATTTTCAGTTTTTATTGCTTCTTGAAATAGTTTTGCAAAATTACATTTTATCTAGGAATTCATCAGTGCCCTCCACTAACTGTTTGTCTCCCTGTTCCCTATCTGCCTGGGGATGCTGGCACTGGCACTGTGCAAGCCACGCTCAACTTCGTGTTCTGATAATCCCTGCCCCAGGCCTTCAGACATCTCTGTTCACCTTTTCAGCCCTTCAACATCTGCTGAACCAAGTCCTCATGTTAATTTCTCTGTTGAAATACTCAGAATGGTTTTTGTTTACCCAGCAGAACTCTGACTGTCCCTGACACATCACACACATTGTCTGGTTTCTAATTTATTAAAATAAATGTTTATAATGATCCCTTATTCATTAAAATTTCTGCTATATCTGTTGTCTTTTTTTCATTTCTAATGCATGTGTTTAGTTTTACTTATTTTTTGCCTATCTCTAATAGTCTTTTAAAGTAATAATTAACTTGCCATGTTGGATACTCTTACATTTTCAATGTTTTTCTAATTTACAACTTAGAATAATTTAAGTTTCTCATAAATTACCTACTTTAGCTGCATGTCTGCATGTAGTATTTTCATTATTTTTCACATCTAATCTTCTAATTTTCTTTTTCTTGTCTTTTTTGTTGTTGTTGTTGTTATTAGTTTTTATCTGAGACAGTCTCGCTCTGTCGCCCAGGCTGGAGTGCAGTGTATGTATGTATATTGTGGTCCCATTTTTAGTAAATGAAACAAAAACTTCTATATTTGTGAACACATTTCAATATGTTTGAGTTTGAAAAAAGGTTGTTAGCCTCAGCTCCGCCAGGTAAGTGACTGGAGGGTGTAGGAAGGGTAGTGTTTAACAAATATCTTTGTATTTCACTTCTTATAAGAACCATGTTTTTATTTGGGCAATTTAAGGTAAGTCTAATAAGAAAGTGATGATTAGCACTTATCTCGGGAGGCCTGAGAAAGATATGTCATATGGAAAAAGCAAGTCTTGGGCTGGGTGTGGTGGCTCACGCCTGTAATCCCAGCACTTTGGGAAGCCAAGGTGGGTGGATCACTTGAGGTCAGGAGTTTGAGACCAGCCTGGCCAACATGGTGAAACCCCATCTCTATTAAAAATATAAAAATTAGCCTTGGGTGACAGAATGAGACCCTGAAGAAAAGAAAGAAAGAGAGAAAGAGAGAGAGAAGAAGAAAGAAAGAAGAGAGAGAGAGGAGGGAGAGAGGGAGGAAGGGAGGGGAGAAAGAAAGAAAGGAAGGAGTTACAGCTGTTATAATCCAATTTTTTTTTTTTTTTTTTTTTTTTAAACAGGGCCTTGCTCCGTCTCCCAGAATGGAGTGCAATGGTGCAATCTCAGCTCACTGCAACCTCTAACTCCTGGATTCAAAGATCCTCCTGCCTCAGCCTTCTGAGTAGCTGGGATTACAGGTGTCTGCCATCCTGTGCCCGTAATTTGTGTATTTTTAGGGGAGACAGGGTTTCACTATGTTGGCCAGGCTGGCTGGAACTCCTGATCTCAACTGATCTGCCCACCTCAGCCTCCCAAAGTGCTGGGATTACAGGCATGAGCCACTGCACCTGGCCATAATCCAATTTTAATGTCATGGACATGTTGATATGAATTAAGGAAACATCTGGGGACACATACACTAAATCGATTCTTATATTCAAGTTGGAGGATTATGGAGGCCTTTTCATTGCTACCTGTCTGTATTCTTTGCATTCATTTTATACATATATATTGTGTGAACAAGAAAGATAATTTTTTCTTACCAAAAAACCTATGAACTCTCACCAAAAACAACAGCCGAGACACATCTGCAATAAAATCCTGCATACAGTTCCAGCCACTTCATAGAGTCTCTGAAGCCATTAATCACCTAGGTTTTTGCTCCAGTAGATACAAGGAGAGTTTAATGGCAAAAACAATTAATTGACCTGCCAATTCCTCCCACATATCCTAAGAGGAGCTGATTGCAGGGGGCACCGTAGACTGTTCCTGCTCTGTGGGTACACACCTGTGTAAAACGTGAGGGATGGGCTGCTGGCCTTGATGCCAAATCATTTAAGTCACTAAAAATTTCAAAACGGGAATGCGATTTGTGAATGCATATTCAATGTTATAATGTAACATTTGATACTGAATGAGAACTTTCATTACAAATCTAGGGTAAGGATGCCAAATAGAACTGAGCCCTGGAGAGGTGAGAGAAGTAGCTGGGAAGGCAGGCAGACTAACCTCCTCGGAACCATGCTTAGGAATCTGAACTTTATGCTGAAGGCAAATGGGGAATTACTTAAAGGCCTCAAAACTGAGTCTCTTTAGGATACTTTGGGTGCATGGTAGAGAAGGAACTGAAGGGAGCAAGATGGGAAGTTGGCATACTAGCTAGGAGACTGCTGGAGTGACTTGAGCTAATGGATCTTGAGCAGTGTACAACAGTCAGAGTAGGAATAAGTCAGTGGTTTGAAGAAAGAGACATTCTAGAGGCAGAATAGTACTTGGACTTATTGATTTGGGGAGAGGGGAGCCAAAGAGGCTCTAGTTAGATTCCCAGGTTTCTGGCTTGGGTGACTGGAAGATGGCGGTCCCATATGGAAATACGGAATGCTGGAAGCAGCACTGGGATATCTGAAGATGAAAATAGTAGACCCTAAATATGTACTATTTTTCTTTCTTTGATTCTGGGAGATGGACAGAAGGCCCAGGAATGGATTCCAGGGCTAGACACCCACTTCCAAGTCTCCTACCATGTTTTTCTGAGAAGAGTGACAGCTCCTGCTGCACTCTTCTACTGGTCTGTCCATCCTTCCCTCTGCTCTGGACCTCTTAGCCTTTCTCCTCTCTCTTCTCTTCATCAACACAGTTGGAACGGATGACACATTTAGGAGAAAGTCACCGTGAAAAAAGTTGCATCCGCTTTAGGGTAGAATTTAATGACCAAACAAGACACATATTAATAATTGATATATATCTTTTTATTATGCACAGATAAAAGGCTTAAAACTGTGGTTATCAAAACTATACATCTAAGCATGTTCACAAAATAGCTGACACAATGCACAGAGAAAAGAATACAACAGGGGTGTTCAAACTGGCCACAGGGATTTTAAGGGTACTCTTTTTTACCCTCATACATGATGAAAACCAGCAACAAAATCAGGCTCATTCAGGAAAAACCAGAAGAGAGAAGTATTGTATTTGGAAACTGATAATAGTAGTTTTAGAAAAACATCTGTCAGTTTCATGAACAACCCCCAGATAAAACAAACATGAAAAAATCACACAGGACTCACCCAACCCAATGTGCTCTGTTAACACAACCAGCAGTACAATCATCATTCAAACCATGAGGTAGTTACAGTACACAAAGACGCACGCGTGTGCGCACCCACACACACAGCCACACCCACTAAGAACACACGCAGGAAACCGATTTACAATCTTATTACAAGAAAAGGAAAATACCATTTTTTGTTTGTTTGTTTGTTTAGAAAATGCTATAGAAACCATTTACACAGAAGAAATGTCTGGCTTTTTAAAATATAGAGTAACAGCTGGTAAACACCACATGGTGAAGAGCTATAGCACATACAGACAATTGGCCTCGGCGCTTAGGGCATTTCGGCAACAGCTTCAGCATTAAACAAAACAAAATGGCCTCTGCAAATTAAGGGTGTAGCCTGCAGAAATAACAAGACTGTAGATAGAAGAGTTCAGCTGAAATAAACAATACTTTTAAAGAAGCTGTAAAAACATGTTATAAAAGTAGAGCTTGTACTTTCTATTAAACCTGTAAAGTGTGAAGTAATTAGGAATACTGTAATGAGAAGCTGGGGAGAAAATACCTTATTTTTAAATGTTAATTTTTAAGAAACATTTCAGAAATACTTGACATTCACTCTCCAATATGAGATTAGGTTTTATCGACACAGATTTCTTGATCTGAATAATACTTGTGACAATGAGACCCAAACAAATAAAAGGTGATATTTTTTCCTCTCTCTTTAAAAAAAATCTTTTGGTTTGCATCTATAAATTTGTAAATTAATTTTAAATTATTTATAACATCATTGGCAATGCAGCATGTCTCTTGAAAATATATATTTAAATATATTACAGAAGGTTTTAACCTTGTCCTTCTAAGACATCAATCTTTTAATATCTCCTAATAGCTAATTTCCTTTTTAACAAGATGGAAAGGGTTTTTTCAAAAAGCAAAGGACTGATCAAAAGAATTCACAGTAGCTGAAATTAAACATTTCATATGGAGTAACTTAAATTTATCTGAAACACTTAAATATATCTTTATACACAAATTTTGTAGTAAAATATAGCTATATGTGACTTAAAGACTCTAGTCTTCTTTGAAGACATCTTTAAAGTTTTTTATACATAGAATATGCTAAAACAATACATTCTGCTGCAGGTTAGGCAAAGCTCATTATTTTCAAACACAGGTAGCGTAATCTAGGTCCTCTGATACCTTTATGTTCAAAAAAAAAAAAAAAAAAGGAAAAAAATTCTCTAAACTCATGTCTTTGTTTGTATGTGGAAATCTGAAAAATTTTCAGTAGATCAATGTAGATAGCCTGGAAATCTCAACCCTAATCTGTTTTGGTTAAAATTTTCCTTATTGAATGCCTACATCTATCAAGCTGGTCAGATTATTACTCAACGATTTGGTAAAAATGATTGTCAATTTCCACCTATTTGTTTGCCATGTAGACACTGCCCTGAGGTTTTGAGCTTCATCAACATTTCCTACTGAGGTTCCATTCACAGACAACCAGGCATAATTTCCTTATTTTAAGGGCAGTGGGATTTGCTTATGAATATTTTGGGGGTAGAATCTAACTTGTTCTACTTACGGAATTCTAAGTTGTTTGGGGGAATTCTGCAAAAAGAATAATTTGCAATGAAGCTGTCTTCAGCAGTAAAATAATTTAGCGTGGAAATTCCTTTCTGGCATTTTTTTTTTAAACATAAAGGTATCACTGAGCTTATTTTAGCTGCAAAGTGGCATTTATTCCATTTAATTAAATTCACCTCAAGCGTTTTCTGATTTTGGGATACATTTCAGGCAAGAGAAGTAAGGCAATCCAAAAGAGTGTCCTCTTCCAATCTCAGCACTGTCTTGGGGGAGAACTGGCGACACTATTCAGATAACCACCTGGAGAGCAACAGCATCTGCCAGGCTTTCGCATCTCACTAGAGTCTAGTTTTTGTAAAAAGGCCGACCTTCTTTTTAAGTTGATATGTTTTGAGTGGAACAGTCACCCTACCAAATATACTTAAGAATAAGTCGCAACTCTAAAAGCATAAGGACATTTTCAAAAGGGGAATGAATTTTCTCTTCTTCAACTGAGAAAATGAATGTGCCAGATGACATATTATATACTTGTACTTCCATACACATACAAATATATAATTGTGCAAATTCCTCCTTGACTTTTTAACTGAATTTCACCTGAATTTATACATTATCAGAACAAAATATTAAGAATGGGCACATATCTGTGGTTCCTGATTTTGGTCATTTTCAATTTCTGTAGGCCTGTAAGAAATACACAGTTTGCATTAAGACATTTTGCAGTGGCATATGCAAGTATGAGAAGAAACAGGAAGCTAATAAGGTCATCAGCATTGGTTCTGGCCCAGGGAACAAGAAAGGAATGTTGCCTTGACACTTGTCAGGGTACAGTCCCTGAGGGCAGCACCCATCAAGGGACACATCGGACCCCACAGGGTGTGGTAGCGAAGTCAGAAGTTTGCATCCAGATGAAGGTGCAAATTAGGAGGAATGCTTTGAAAGCCTCAAAGCATTTCTTATGTTTTACATCTTGGTTCGGATACAAAGAATAGTTGGCCACATCTCCTCACTAGTTCTACTATTTGGCTATTATCCCTTTACCAACTCCTTGAGTCTGGGTCAAACTCAGGGCCCCAAATGACAGATGTTCTCACCTGGACAAAGCAGCATTTTAAAACCTGGCATGTGTTTCACATTGAAAACCCCCAAGCCTGTGAGGGGCTGGTGGAGGAGACCACCATCTTAGCTTTCTCACATGAATTCTAGTGTGGTACAGAAGTCCAGGGTCATGTTTATATTAGCCCTGGGTGTGGGGTGAATACAATGGGTGATCTTTATACCGAAATTCACTGTCTTTAGAAGGGAACCAAAATCCACCCATCCAAGTCTGGACATGAGGCTCAGCCACTGGTCCTGCCCTTGGCAGTAGCTGGGTTGGGCTGGGCTGGGCTGGGCTGGGCTGGGCTGGACTGGGCTAGGCCGTGCTGCTGCTGGAGCAAGGCGTGCTCTGTGTGCTGCCGATGCTGTGAGCAGCACTGCTGTTTTCCGAGGCTGGTGGGGAGGTGGGGACTTGCTGCCTTCTTGCTGTCTCCCCTGCAGTTAATAAAGAAAAGGCAGGGTCAGAGAAAGACGCAAGTTACGTATGTGCATTCCTGAAAATTTATTCCGCATTTGCCATTTTAACTGATGTTTCTCTCAACCAGGGGCAGAAGCAACTAGACTAGATCCTAGATGGCTGGAATACCTTCTAAAATACAGTTTTTCTATTTGTTCTTTTATTTTTCAAGCATCGTGCATGGGAAAAAGAAGACAGCTGACTGACAGGCAGCTATTAGTGGCTAAGACCTCTGAGAGCTGATGACGAAGTCCCTGGATTTCAGGGTCTACAACCTTTGAAGAAATCACCACCACTTACACGGACTGTGTGAGCTGGCCACTGACCAGCACCTGTATTCAGGAAGCACTGTCCGTCTTCTCTCGTAAAGATATTATGGGGTTTGGAGGGTGTGACCTTTAAATTTTAGTAACAGAACTTTGGAAGTTTGGAAGCCTTGTTCTGAATGCACTTGTTAAAAACAGGAGTGAAGGCCGGGCATGGTGGCTCATGCCTAGAATCCCAGCACTTTGGGAGGCCAAGGCAGGTGGATCACAAGGTCAGGAGATCAAGACCATCCTGGCTAACACAGTGAAACCCCATCTCTACTAAAAATACAAAAAAAAAATTAGCCAGGCGCGGTGGTGTGTGCCTGTAGTCCCAGCTACTAAGGAGCCTGAGGCAAGAGAATCGCTTGAACCTGGGAGGCAGAGGTTGTAGTGAGCCGAAATCGTGCCTCTGCACTCCAGCCTGGGTGACAAAATGGAACTCTGTCTCAAAACAAAACAAAACAAAAAACACACACAAAAAACCAGGAGTGAAATCTAGACTTTGTCCTAGCTACAGCAGAGTGCCTTGTGTGCCAAACACATAAATTACTTGAGGAAAAGGGGTGGGGGATAGCTGCTATTGGAAAAACCTTTGGGGAAGGGGGTTAGCTGTTTGCACATGGGGACTGCAGTTGCCAGCGAATGGCCTCCCTTTCTTGCCGAGGTTCCCCGTGGGGTGCAGCGTGAATATCTCCTAACACTTTAAGCGTCCCACTTTTCATTACACACCCCACTGCATTTTAGCTAAAGCCATTCATCGTGCCAAATGTGCAGTGCTTTGGAGAGGAAGGAAAGCTCAAGTCACACACATGGTTTGCGTTTAACAGCAAAAGGCCCTAGAGTTAGTCTTCTCTTTGGCAAAACCGGCCTCAGTGCTGCCCTCAAAAAATGGCTCTAGGTAGGGAAAAGTGATCAGGGCTCTCCAATAAAAAACACTGCTTTTACTTTGAAAAGTCAGAGCATAAACTTCATAAACTTCTTGTAAGCGGCATGCCCCCTCTTCCATGTGGGAAGCCCCAGAGGGCCAGGTCTGTTTATGAATGAGCCTCCTCTTTCCTGTCATGCTGAAATACACATCTATCAGCCGGAGATAAGCAACCCTCCCGGCTGCTTCATTAAAACAAAACAGTCAAGCAAAGGCCCTGCCCTCCAGTGCAGGAACTTGGCCCCATTACTTCCATTCCCTTTTTGGGGCCCCTCAAAAGCCTCTGTGAAAAAAGCAGTTCTGCAAAATGTAGAACTGGCTCATGTCCCTGGGTCTGGTTACAGCCTTTCCTGTCACCCATTTCATGAACCACACAGCTATACACACTTTTGCATCAACCTCAAAGTATTCATGTGCTTGCTGGAAGTTTGGCCCATGTTGTACTTCCTCTAAGCTTTTCTTCTGGGATTGCTGGGATGGATGGGGACTAGGGTCAATATTCCCAAGAAGCAGAGAAACACTGTTTTTGACTCTTCTTTTTTGAAAACCTGTATTTTGGACCCTCCCCAGCACTGACCTCTACTCTTAATGTGTGTGTATATAACAAGGGGTGGGGAAATTTGCCTCCATGGCAATAACTTTCTGCCAAAAATTCACTTTCCCCAGAGTAGGAGCTTTATTTCTAGAGGGAATAAAATATCTTAACAATTCTGATGTCAAAACAAAAACAAAAAACCTCCAGAGACCCAAACAATTCTAGATACACTTTAAGAATTCGGCTCCCTTATAAACCACAGGTTGGTCCATACCTGGCTGGATCCTCACATTATCAACTAGAAGGACCAATGTGGCTATGCATGTACCACATTTTAAAAATATATTTTCCTATCTGAATAAGATACATCTGAAAAGCAGGAGGCAAGTCCATCTTGTTCTTTTTTGGCTCACCTGGGCTTTGTTTGCTCAGCCCACAGCAGCTAAAAAAGTCAAAAGGCCTTGCTTCATCTAGCAACAGGGAGCAAGTTTGCTCCTTCAGGATTTGCCCTGTGCTTGATTATTCACATTCAGGAAAAGTGCCGGCACTATGCCCTGCCCAGGAAGCCTGAATATCTGCTTTCCGATGTCTATTTGCCAAATATAATTTGTTGCCATGTCAGTTTATTTTCATCAGTGCCCGTTAAGGAGACCCTTCAACTTCCCGAGTTTTGGAAACTCTTGTCCTGGTAATGCAAAACGCTTCAAAATAAAACCCCAAACAAAACAAAGAAGCCTCTGCACTCAAGCCTGCAGGATGCATCTCACCGGGTGGATAAGTTAACCTAATATTATATTGACTTTCATCCAATAATGGGCCACGGTGACTCCCTGTCTGAGAACCTGCTGGGAAATTTCGAAAGTCCCCTCTTCAGACCATCCTTTCCACTTCTGTGGCTATTTTCACATGTAAGATGCAAGATTTTCACTATCACCACATTTCTTAAAAACTCCTACCTTTTGACAGAATTAAGAAAAAGTTTTTTCACTGTCAGATGGAAGTGATGCTACAGAAAAATTCACTATGAGGAAGAAAGTTGAATGTGCAGATGCTTCTACTTAACAGGCCAACAGAGACCCCTAGGTTATCTGGGATGGGTCCTTCGGCTGTCTGCTCTCCATTGCAGTGATCTCTGATTTCCTGGAGCACCAACTTTCTCTAAAACATCCCTCGGGTGACAAATATAACCAGGCTGCTCCTAAAGGACATGGGCGGGGAGGACCTCGTGGCTAAGCAGAGTAGGCCCAATTAACACATAAAAGAAATTCAAGGAGGGCGCCTTGCTTGTAAGTAAATATCAAACTTGGCCAGCAGAGGAAATGTATTCAGTCTTTATGCTTTCCTCCTAAAATCTCAAACCACATTGAGGGAACAGAGATTTGAGAGGAGGGAGAGTGAGTAGGGGAGAGAGGAATCTGGTGCCTGACATACTCTGGAGGAGGAGGGTACACTGAGGAAAAGGACACTATTCCACTCATCTCACAATTAGCCTATGGCTGGGCCTAGATACTGCCAGGGATGCCTTAAGAAACAGAGTAACAGCCGGGCGCAGTGGCTCACGCCTGTAATCCCAGCACTTTGGGAGGCTGAGGCGGGTGGATCACGAGGTCAAGAGATCGAGACCATCCTGGTCAACATGGTGAAACCCCGTCTCTACTAAAAATACAAAAATTAGCTGGGCATAGTGGCACGTGCCTGTAGTCCCAGCTACTCGGGAGGCTGAGGCAGGAGAATTGCTTGAACCCAGGAGGCAGAGGTTGCGGTGAGCCGAGATGGCGCCATTGCACTCCAGCCTGGGTAACAACAGCGAAACTCCATCTCAAAAAAAAAAAAAAAAAAGAAAGAAACAGAGTAACAAAGCCACGTGCTGTCATTTATAGTGCCAGCTACTTAGGAGGCTTAAGGGGGAGGATTTCCTGAGGCCAGGAGTTAGAGGCTTCAGTGAGCTATGATCTCGCCTGTGAAGAGCCTCTGCACTCCGATCTGGGCAACATACAGAGATCCTGTCTCTACGGTGGGGAGGAGGAGACAAAAAAAAAAAAAAAGCAAAACCAAAAACCCACCCCATTTCTTAATGAAGAATGTTTTCTTTAGCTTGCGTGGAGTTGTCCAGATCTGACTTCTTGCTACCTCTTTGGCGTCTATATAATAACTGGATTCTTATCTCTAAACTGGATTCTTATCTCTAAGTCTTTTACCATGGCAGGTCCTGGGCAAGAAACTATTCAAGAAAGATATGAATCGCATGGGAGGACTCTGGGGAAACAACAGAAGAGTTAAAAAGAAAGGTGACGGGAATCTCGGTATTTAGCCCAGAGGACACTATTTGCAAACACTGTCCATGAGGATTATTACAAAGAGGAGCAGACAGCTGTTCCTTATCTCCCTGGAGGGCAGAACATGAGGAAATGAGTTTAAATGGCAGGAATAGGGGATTTAGGTCAGATAGAAAAGAACTTGCTGATTATGAGGATTGGTTGGTTACAGAGGGAATTTATGGAATCTCCTTCTCAGAAGATACTTAAGCACAGGATTGAAAACCATATACCTGGGGATACTTTAGTCTTAATATTCCTTGATGCCAGAAAGAAAACAAAGATATTTTCTTCTAGGTCCATGTGTTGTATGCAGTTTTGTACCAATCCATGGCTAGTTTCTTGATATCCTAATTATAATTAATTCACAAGCTCCCTCTTTAAGCAGAGTGAATGGTAGTACATTTAATTTGATAAGTCTTCAATCACTTTTTATCATTTTCAAAATTGATTCCTCCCCAGACTCCAAGCAAAAGACTCTTCTTTTACAGCAAAATTCTTCAGGAGGGGTGAATTAGATGCTGTTAGAAGTCACGGGGAAAAGATTATGCCTAGAACTGAAGTTTTTTCACGATGTCCTGCCTACTACTTTCTTTCTGTATTTCTGCACTGTGGCCAGCCTGTTTGTATCTGTACTTTGGTTTTCTGGGTTTATCTTCCTTGCCTTTGTGGCCCCTGAATAGGATGCAAAGTCTGATAATAACTAAGAAGAAGAAGAAAAGCAAGAGGGAAAGAGAAATCGGGTGGAGGAGGAAGGCTGTCTTCCACAGCTATGGCTGCAACCCCTAGTCAGAAATTGGACTTGAAGCTCTGGTTTGTTCAATGTCTAGACGTGCTACCTGAGTAGGTGTATTAATTGTGATTCCCTTTAGTAAACACAGAGGCAATCCCAACTTCACGGGGTTGTTAGGGTGAGAGTACTTAAAACAAGCAACGTGTAAAAAGCTTTTCGAACTTTAAGGCTACTCGGATGTGTAAGTAGAAAAACAACTAGGAGTATAAGGAACACTGTTTCAGAGAGCATAATAAAATGCTGAGGTTTTGAATTAAGTGTGCCTGTCCCAACCTGTCAGGCAGTTTTCAACAACCCTCCATGGAACACACCATGTGTTCTTAAAGCAAAAGTCAAGCGCATACTCAAAAGTCCACCCAAGTCGGGTAAGAGGTTTTCATTAGGAGCATCTCTGGAGGCGCCAATGTGTTCAGAGGCCTGAGGTTTCTCTAGGTTCCCAAGCCTAGCCTGGACGAAAAGAGAAACAGCAAGGAGACAGGCTAAGGTGTGATAAGGTTGGAACCAAGAGACCAAGTCCCAGGGATCAGAAAGATGCAGGGAACAGATGAGAACCCCAATGTGACTATAAAGAAGGCAGGATCCACTCTCTTTTCACTCAAATGCCCATATCATTATTTTACAAAACTATTAAACACTGAGGTTAAGATGAGTGCCTTCTGCTTTCATGGTGTCTGTCGGTGTGACTTTTTCTCTCAAAAAACAACACATCTCCCAGAGCATCTGGCCATTCATATCCTTCCCCCTTCTTCTCAGCCTCCCCTCAGTTTCCATGAGAGGTCTACAGGAAACTTAATTCTTCAGATTAGAAACGCTTCTTCCAGCTGGGCACGATGGCTCACCCCTGTAATCCCAGCACTTTGGGAGGCTGAGGCAGGTGGATCACGAGGTCAGGAGTTCAAGACCAGCCTGGCCAAGATGGTGACACCTCGTCTCTTAAAAAAAATAATAATAATAATTAGCCGGGTGTGGTGGTGTGCACCTGTAATCCCAGCTACTTGGGTGGCTGAGGCACGAGAATCGCTTGAACCCAGGTGGCAGAGGTTGTGGTGAGCCGAGATCACGCCACTGCACTCCAGCCTGTAGGCTAGAGTGAGACGCCATCTCAAAACAACAACAAAAAAAACACTTCTTCCTTCTCCACTGAGACTTACCTTGCCAGTTCTCCATTTTTCTGACACAGTTCACCAGGTCATTGCTTTCCTAAAGGTTGGCATGTGTGCCTGTAGCTGGGCTTCTGCCTGAGCCAACTGCTTATAATCAGTCTGTTTGGTTATTCTCTTCCTCTTAAGCTATGGGAACTCCATGACAGCAAGGCCTTTGTGTTGCTCATGGCTATTTTACCAGTGCCTAGAATAGTGTGGGCATTTAACAATAGCTTAAAACATCCATTGAATAAGTGAGTGAAAAAAACGAATAAACGAGTGAACACACCAAAAACATTTAGCTTGTGCTAAACGGAGGCAAAAAGAAAAATCAATACACGTGTTAATTAATGTTTATTATCTGATAAGCAGAAGAAGGAAGATAAAAGGATTATGGCTATCTGCCCTTTGAATTCGTAATAACAGGACAGGAAGAGAAGAGTGAACTCTGAATCAAGAAAGCAAGGTCCAGTCCTGACTGCCATGCCTATGTAACTTTCAGCTAGTCACATCAGTTCTCTGGGCTCAGATTTCTCGCTATGTAAAAAGAAAATGCTGATGCAGACTAGTAATTTTCCAAGGACTCCCTTTAAGAAACTGATTTAAAAAAAAAAAAGGCAAGGGTACGCCTGCATAGAGATAGTGCATTTCAAGGCACTGACTTGCATTCCTTCCCCAAATCTCACCAGAATGATAGTAAACGGATTTTTAAAGGCATAAACACACGAGAACAAAGATAACAAAAGTAAAGATAACAACAATAAAATATTGGAAGTTGGTGAGGAAATGAGTGAATGGTAACTGAATTGGCAGACTCCAGAGAGTTGAAGCCTAAACCAACAGGGAAAAACTGAGAAACAACCAATTTATGTCACCGAACCCTTAAAAACTCAGGGAAAGGTGGCATCAGGCATCTCTGGAAACCTCTCTTGAGCACAGGCCTATAAGCAAGAGGCGCCGGCTGAACTTCTGTATGAGAAGCAGAATAGTTCTCTCAATTTCCTCCCTCATTCCACTGGGCTGAGATCTGCCCTTCCCAATCCAGGAAGAAGATGGGAAGTTTACTCATAAAACTGACGGTTCCAGGACTGATCAACACCAGGCACAGCTGAGGGCAAGAGTACCACATTCAAAAGGGGGTAATTCAGCAAACGTATCAACATTTTGGCTCACCTGGGCTTCTCTGGCTCTGCCTAAAAGGAGCTAAAGCAAGATGGCCTTGCCTCATTTAGCAGAAGTGAAACTTTGAATCAAGAAAGTAGGGTTCCAGTCCTGACTGTAACTATGTAACAAGTTGATCTCCTCCAGAATTTGCCATGCTTGATTATTTGCATTTGGGAAAAGTGCCAGGACTATACCCTGCCAGGGAAGTCCGAATATTTGCTTTCCAGTGTCTACCTGCCAAATAGAATTTGTTGCCATGCCAGTTTATTTTAATCAATGCCTATTGGAAAGGTCTTTCAACAGCCAGTCCTATACCCTGCAAGTAGGAAACAGGAAAACATATTTTATGAAAGCCTGATGAACTAAAGAGGAAAGATCCAATGATGAGATATCAAGGGTTCATCAATAAAATGGCCCAGGCAGATTACTATAAGGGAGTTCATAATCAATATGTCCAACCCACAAGTTTAGTATGTCCTTATTCCTAAATAATCCTATATTAATATTCTCAGATGATACTGCCTCCATGAAACAAGAATAGGACTTTATTTTTTAAAGAAAAGAAATTCATAGGGAAGAAAGTTCTTGGAATTAAAAAATTTGAAGCCAGTATTAAAAACTCAGTAGATAACTGAAAGATAAAGATGAGAAAATCTCCCAGAAAATAAAGCAGAAAGATGAATAACAGGAAAGAAAACATAAAGGACAAGATGTTTAACTTTCAAATAAAATGATTTTTAAAATGAGAGAAAACAGAAAAAGGGGATGAGAAAATAAATCATTGTTAAAAATTTCAGTACTGAAAGATACGAGTTTCTAAACTGAAAGGGCCTAATTAATGCCCAGCATAATGTATAAAGATAACTCAAGAGATATGATTGTAAAATTTCTTCCAGAAAGAAAAAGCAGGTCACATACAAAAGGGATCAGGAATCTGCACAGCTCTGAACTTCTCAACAGCAATCCTCACAGCTAGAAGACAACAAGGAGGCCTTCCAAAAGTCTGAAGGAAAAAGTGTAATCTAACATTCTATATCTTGCCAAACTATCTACCAGGTGTTTCTGTTAAATGAGGATAATTTCAGACATGCAAAGTGTGAAAAACATTTGCCTTCTATGTACGCTTTATGTCAGGAAGAAGAAAGGCACGAGATACGACACAGGACATCCACGACTCCGAAGTGAAGGGAATGCACAGAATGGTAGCAATGAAGAACACGGGAAGACGGCAGCGTCCTGAAATGGAACCAGTTCAGACAGAAGCGGGTCAGAGGCTCCAGGAAAGAGTTACTGAAGAAAACGAATCAGTACAACATTCCATAGGCCTCAATGTATTAAGAGGAGATTGAGACAACTGGCAGGGTCAGCAGATGAATTAATGATAAATATAGAAAATTAAGCTAATGGGGTAGGGTGGGGAAAGATTGAATTATAGGGAAAATTAAAAGTCATACAGGATATTATACGACATGACTTAACCGTGATTAGCGTTTAGGTAGTCATAATAATGTAAACAGTCAACGCTGATCTAACCAAAATGTCAGTATATGTCTATTAAGAGGATGGTGGGAGAAGGGGACATTTTCCTTAACATGAGGTCTAGAGAAAAGGTCTAAACCTGCAAAGTCAAGAAGCAGCAATACACTCATGTTACTTAGAAGTATGGATTAATGTCCAAAACGACGAGCTAAGCATCAAAAATAATGCTCTGGGGAGTGAGAAAAGAAAGCAGGGGCAGTAGGCGTTTCTTTTTTTTTTTCATAACCAAGTCTTGTAGAATTATTTCAACCTTTAAACTATTTGCATGTACTACTTTGATAAAACTAAAAAGTTTTACTAGAAAATAAAAATGAAAGCATTTGTTCCTCCCCTCAAGAAAACAACAGATATGATTTTGCATATGACTTGAGGGGCCTTCATAGACTGGAAGTTAGAAACCCCTGAACTAGGTAGGGTCCCTAGGAGAATGAAGATTCTATGGTTCCAGCACCATTTCAGCCCCCAAGCACCCCTCCTCTCTACAGCATCTTAGGAGAGAATGTAAGTTTTAGGAATGGAATTTTCCCAACAGAATTAATATAGCCTTAAGGGAATAATATCTCCTATTGTGCCCAGAGTTGTCATATAATAAAGTGGGAACCCAGCCTTTGTAGATTAACACACATTCCAGGTATGTAAGTAGATATCCACAATCCAAACATGTGACTTGGTTTTGTGCTCTGCGCTGCACATGGAATAGAATGCGTAAACAAAGGGAAAGTCATCCAAATTAAGGACTGTTTTTTACATAGCAGCAGGTGCTGTCTAAACCCCCAAGTATAGCATATACGATCTATGAGTTCCACACCTTCAATTATTGTAGAAATTGAACGGACTGAGCCAGTGTTTGTATCCTACCTGGCCCCACTACCCACTGCATTGTAATCTTCCCTGTTAATTTCAATTGCTGCTAGCTGAGCCAGGTAAGAAACTGAGGGGTTCTGGACAAGAACTATCATTTGGTCCTGAAGTGAGTCTTCTTCATGCTTGTATGACACTGGTATTCCTCAAAAGCAATCCATAAAATAAACTAGAGGCTACAGTTTTTAATAAAAAGTAATTCTGAAGTTGTCTCATAAGTGATGCCAATGGATGTTAAGCCCAAATGGCAGTGTCTATAAACCCTTTACCTTCTGAATCAGTATAATTCATTTTGCTAGAAAGCATCACAGGAGGGAGGTTTTTGGTTTCATGTTTCTTAAATTTACTTACAAACCTATTTCTACATTAACAGTACTTTAAAGGCCCTCCTGAAGTCTCTAGCTTCGGGAAAAAAGGATCAGTAACAACAGACTTCCAAATAAAATGAGCATCAATATATGCCATATAACCAAGCTTTGCTTTTTGTCGGGTTTGTGTGCTTGGCTGTGGGTAAGGGTCTGGATTATTGGGGGGATTTTAGTGGGGCATGTTCCAGTGGTGAGGGTAATTTGGTTGCCCTGTATTCTGCCTGGACCTGGCTTCCTGGCCCAAGATTAGCTTTGAGAGTGCAGCTGTATGACCACGGCCAGTGGGTGGCTGAGAAGGCACATGGTAAACATCTGTGGGCAACCTAGTCTTCCTGGAGTACTTTCAGACTCGTTCCCAACAGACAGCATAGGCTGCCAAGAGCCCTACAACCTCTCAGCCAGGCAGAAGATTGGAAAAGTTGCAAAGATCTGTTAGCTTGAGATCTGAACGTGTCAGTATTCCTGTGACAAAATCACTTACTTTAAAATGCTGCTCTGCTAAATTCTGTCTTTCTGGTCCTTTTATAAACCGTTCATGAAGGAGAATGCCCCTAAACTGATTCACAGATGGTTATCTAATACTTGGAATCATGACACTGGAGTCTTATTTATTTTGAGACAGGTTCTTGCTCTGTCACCCGGGCTGGAGTGCAGTGGCACCAAGACAGGTCACTACAGCCTCAACCTCCCAGGCTCCAGCGACCCTCCCACCTCAGCCAGCTGGGATGAGACGTGCACATCACCATGCCATGCTAGTTTTTGTGTTTTTTATAGAGACAGGGTTTGATGTTGCCCAGGCTGGTCTTGAACTACTGGGCTCAAGCGATCCTCCTGCCCCAGCCTCCCAAAATGCTAGGATTATGAGGAGTCATTTTTTTCTCTTTCACATAAACATATCTCACTAAAAGTACGTTGACCAGGAACAAGCATTTGGGGACTCAAAGCCCCTCTACTGAAGTCTTCTACACGTTTGCCAAGGGGCTGACTTTTGGGTGAATGTCCCATGCTAGGCATGAAAGAGTCCATTCCTCTCCTTCTGGCATAATCTAAAATACCTCAGTCAGGAGATGTCATATTTAAAGTGAAAATTCTGATGAAAAAGAATCTAACATTTTTAACTATCAGAAGATCACTGTGTCATGTTTTTATTCTCAACAGCCTGAGGTTTTGTCTAGTAATCAAGAGGGTCAAGATACGACTCTAAAATGCCCTTCAGTACTTCTTTCCCCTTTATTTGATTTTCTTTTTTTTTTTTTTTTTTGAGACGGAGTTTCGCTCTTGTTACCCAGGCTGGAGTGCAATGGCGCGATCTCGGCTCACCGCAACCTCCGCCTCCTGGGTTCAAGCAGTTCTCCTCCCTCAGCCTCCCGAGTAGCTGGGACTACAGGCACGTGCCACCAGGCCCAGCTAATTTTTGTATTTTTAGTAGAGACGGGGTTTCACCATGTTGACCAGGATGGTCTCGATCTCTTGACCTCGTGATCCACCCGCCTCGGCCTCCCAAAGTGCTAGGATTACAGGCGTGAGCCACCGCGCCCGGCCCTTCTTTCCCCTTTAAATCAGTCATCCTTTCTTGGCCCAAGTGTTAGCCAAAGATCATGGCATCCACTGGTTCAATGGACAATTAATGAAATTCTACACAGAGAGGCTGGGCCTGCCACTTGCCTCTGATGGATCAATCTAGCACAGCTGACCTAGGTTCACAGTGTAAAACTACAAGGGTCCAAGAACAAACAAGAGCAAGACCAACTAGCTCTTGGAATGCCTCAAAATGTATGTCACTCCTTCTCATAGTTGTAAGGAAACTAAGACAGAAGCAATCGCAGGGCAATCCATGTGTTCTTTCTCCATCGTACTAAAGACTCCCTTTGCTGGCCTGCATTCTGTATTGGGAGCAGAAAGGGTTCTCTCATCAGGCTAGTACATTTCAATGTGGGGAAAATGAAGTGCTCTGTTTCATCGCTTTTTTTTTTTTTTTTTCAGTTCATGGAAATCTATTTTAAAAATTTAACTTTATAGAAAAACATGAAAATTGTATGTTTTATCAGAGAAGACACAGCATGGGTTAAAAAAGGGTTGAGAAAATCTGGTTTAAGTCATTGATTAGGGACTCTGACGGACAGTGCTCAATACCTTGACAGGTGTGGTAAAATCATGGCTTCCTTTTTCACTTCCTCTCATTTATATGCCTATCCTTAAGTTTTTGGTTTTGATGGAATGGTTTACATTTCTATACATTATCTACTTTACCTAAACCCTAACAACCAAGTAGCTTTATTTGCAGCTAAATTTCACCAACATCACAATTGCAATTGGCACAAACAGTTTAAACGTTCCTTTTCTATCTACCGTTGACGGCAAATGATACTTTTGTAAAACCCAATTTATGCCAAGTATGTAAATATAAAAATAGTAGGAATGAACTTTCTCTTTCATTTGTTATTCTGTCCAACACAACACTGAGTGTCTAGTGTGTGGCAGGAACACAAGTTGTTTGCCAACTCATACTCAACGGTCACACTAACCTGTATGAGAATAGATGTACCACAAGGCCCCCGTCAGGAGTGCTCCAATCACAAAGGCTGCAAACGCGATGCCCATCACGGTTAGGGTGTCCAGACCATGGAAAACTGCTATAAAGGAGAGAAACCAACACACGCAACTTTTCGGTCAGTCTGCATCACGCACTGGAATTTTATATTTGTTTCACAAGCACTGTCGTAAAGGGTGAGCACTAATAAAATCTGAGAATGCAATGAGAATCCCAATAAAATCCACTGTATTTTGTAACCTGCAAATTTTTTTCAATGGAGAAATGAAATTATCAGGTTTCCAAGGTATTCTCAGTTTGCAATTTATTTTGATGAACAAAGTAAAAAATCAGATTTACAAACACTGTAAAATCTTAAGTCTGTCATTTCATTGTCTTGCTCTGAGGACCTGCTATTTGAATGGAGGAGGGTGGCTTGAAAATTCACAGGTTAAGATGCTTTGAAAAATAAAGTGAACTTCCATGATCAAAATCTCCCGTATTGCTGCTTATTCACTGAACACCTTCAAAAATGAGAGACTGAACAGAAAACACACACTTTAGAATACTTTAGACGCATATTTTCACGAACATTTACAAGCATGAAAGATAACAGAAAGAAAGGAGAAGAAAATATAGGACAAAAATAAACTATCCCTGTGGGTTATAACATTTCACCGATCTCCTCACATTAAACTCTTAATCTTAACAGCTTCATATTGTATCATTTAAAACAACCTACTTTTAACACTTTTCCAACCGTGATCTTTCTATGAGGGGAACGGAAATACTTCCCAGTGGGGAGTGATGTCAGTTTTATGGTCAGCAAAACATATAAATAGAACCAATTGTTTCTCCATTTGGCAAAGATTTTTATATCTGAAATTAATTCCAGGCCCCAGAAATAGAACATTTCCTTTCATTTAAGAGAATTACCTTCTTTGAGTCACTTATAAAACGTTAAAATTGGTTTCCAAGGGAGAGGGGTTTTTGGTAGAATACAATTTCTAAGGTCTCTGGGTTTTGATACAATTGGGAGATACAGGATCTCCCCACTATTTTTCATACTATTTCTACTTTCTGCTCCAATCAGAAGCAACTCCAGTGATCTCTACATAAACTAAATCCCTTTACCTTTCCACTCAAAGAAAGCTATTTTTTTACACTGGAGATGGCCGTACACTCCTGCGACATTTGAGCAGCCCAGCACTCCAAAGGCTCGGGGAAAGTATGCCATGGTGGAAACGAGTCTGGAGGGATCCAAACTCCCAAGTTCTGGCCCCTGCTCTTCTAGCCCTGTGCTCTCTGATGTGTTCATTTACCTTCTGAAAAATGCAGATAGCTTTAGTCACCTGCTGAAGTCCGAGGGTCAACACCTGAGTCTGTAAAATGGATGAAGATCTACTAGATGGAGGGAGAGGTGGGAAGAGCTCTCTGGAGGTGAAGTTGCACTGAGCCATCTACCTATTTAATCTAGTCCTAGAAATGAAAATGATTGCCTTTTTATACCCATGGATGCAAAAATTAAACATCATTACAAGTTTTTAGTGAAACTATTCTAAATTTCCAAAGATGGATATGTGTCCATATATGTCTCTGAGTTCATACTGTTCCATAATTAAAAAATAATAACAATAATCCACTTAAGAGAATGGTTTATGAAGTGCTTTGTAAAAGGAACTTTCCAGACTGTTACGTGTAGTGAAGAGTCAGCCATGGAGACTAACCCTAGGAGTCTTAGGAAAGGAAAAAAAAGCACAGATACACAAACTCTCCTCACGAAACAATATTATGTAGATGAGCTCTGGGTGGGCAGCTTGGAAGTCCAGGTTCAAGTCCTGCCTCAATGCCAATGAGGCAGGAATGTTTTTGGGTCAGCATTTTCTTCCACATAAAACAATGAAATTGGCCTAGATGATTTCCAAGTTCTCATTCCGTAGTAACTGGTGTTGCTTTCTCTTTCATTCTCACATGCTCTCCCTGGTGCCCCTGGCTCTTGCACTACACATTGTCTTGAAAGTATAGCAATGAGTTCCTTTAGCGTTACTTCTCTGAGGAAATAAATGTTGTTGATAAGACTTAAAGCAAACCACTCCCATGGCTGTTTGTGAATACCTTCAGGTCAGAATAGATATAAGCATGCAAGTCATTAACTTATTTTAAATAAGTTACTACCTTTCCATTTCAGCCATCCATGCCAATGGATCAACAAATTAATATTTGAAAATAGTAAAGGTGGAAAGGGAAAAAGAAAGCAGGGATAAAAAAAGGACAGAGGAAAGGAGAAAAACATGAGCAAAAAGAGGAAAGGGGAAGGGAGAATGAGAGCAGAAGTCTCCTTATCAAAACTCCAAGTTTGCCAAATGTTCACTAACCAGCTCATTCTTAGGAAAGCCCAGGAGGTTTTATTTCGAAATAATTGCATAAAGACTTACGTGGAGAAATTGGATTTGGTTCCTTCACACTTGGACCTTTTTCTGAAACAAAAGCATAAATCACAATGTATTCCATGGAGAACCAAGATTTAAGCAAAGGGTCATCAAAATCTCAGCAGAAACTGACACTTTTCCATTTGAACACTCTGAGAAAGCTCTGTCAACGATTCCCTTCAGACATCCAAACTATAATGAGTCACTCGGAAATTTTAAGTATTGTACTTTGTTAACAACCAATTATATAGGCTCTCCGATTGAAGAAAATTTGAAGGCAAACACCTAAACTTAGGGAATTTGGGTCTGATAATCTGTGTGTGTGTTTGTGTATATCTTTTTATTTACTTACAGAAAAATTCAGTATCTTTAAATACCATGCTTTTCCAGTGTAGTCTATAATATTATTCTGCTTTCAAAATATATATATATTTTTTTTGAGAGTCTCACTTTGTTGCTCAGGCTGGAGGGCATCGGGCCCTCAGCTCACTGCAGTCTCTGCCTCCCAGGCTCAAGTGATCCTTCCACTTTAGCCTCCTGAGTAGCTGCAGCTACAACCTTATGCCGCCATACGAGCTGATTTTTATACTTTTTGTAAAGACAGGATTTCACCACGTTGCCCTGGCTGGTCTCTAACTCCTGGGCTCAAGCAGTCCACCTGCCTTGACCTCCCAAAATGCTGGGATTATAGGCATGAGCCACTGCGTCCAGCATTCAAAATATTCTTTAAATATACACATTTTGTAAAAGTATCTTAGTTCTTCTATCCTTAACGCCATTATCCTATAGTTTAACTCCTCTTCCTTGCTCATCAGGATTATCACAGGGGTCCCCTTGTCTCCACCACTACCCTCCCCCCAATTATTTCCTCCTCCACATTTGCCCCAGAGTGAGTATTTCAGAGCCCAGAGCTGATCATTTTATAACCCTGATTAAACCCCTTGACGACTCTCCTTCCTTTACAGGGAAAAACGATCCAAACTCTCTAACATGGCACATCGAGTTTTCCCTCCTTCCTCTACCCTCTCTCTCCAGCCTCCTTTCCTGATGGGGTCCTTCACCCACGATGGGCTCCCCAAACTTAGTAATTTAAGTTCCCCAAATTCTCTTTGCTGCTCCGCGTCATCATGCTTTGCAAGCTATCCCGAGACACCCTCCTCTCCAGACCTGCTTTGCTGGCATTTTCACGGAGGGACCTTTGCCAGAGTCTCCCACTGTTCCATTGCCATCCCAGCAGAGCTAGTCTCTCCCATCCTCGCTCATTCCATCCCTCCTTTGTTACACACGTGCCACAATGCCTCCTAGTTTTAGTTCTCTCTCTCGCTCTTTTTAAATTTTCCTCTGAGGGCAAGGTCTAGTTCTCAGTCATCTGTATATCCCCAAGGACTCAGACTGGCATAGAATAGGTCTTCCAGAAAGGTTTGGTGAAGGATGATTAAAATGTCGGTGTACTTTTTTCAAATGGAGGCCACAGAGGAAACCAGGAATTAGACAATGAATATGCTCATATGTGGTTCACACCAGTGCTATGAGGAAGGCAGAAAAAAATTTTGTATTACTGTTTTGGAAATGAGTAGCCTGAGACTCTGATATCATGTGACCAGAGCCCAAGGTCACAGCTGGAAAGCATGAGGGAAGAGGCTGAACCAGAATTCCAAAGTTCTGCCTAGCAGGCTAACGACTGGTGAGTGTAGCTCTGTCCTTAGCTGGGGAAGCACTGATGGAATAACTATTTATGCACGGCTACCCATTATCTTCAGCAGTGAGGCTGAGACCAGCAGTTGGGATATTATAATCCACTGCTTATTTCTGTATTTTGTCCCATGAGCTAAGAATGCATTTTATATTTTGAAATGATTTTTTAAAAATCAAAAAAGGGCTGGGCGTGGTGGCTCATGCCTGTAATCCCAGCACTTTGGGAGGCTGAGGCAGGCAGATCACAAGGTTAAGAGATCAAGACCACCCTGGCCAACATGGTGACATCCCATCTGTACTAAAAATACAAAAATGAGCTGATCGTGTTGGTGTGTGCATGT
The DNA here is from genome assembly GCA_004027835.1 of Alouatta palliata. Lineage (NCBI taxonomy): Eukaryota > Metazoa > Chordata > Mammalia > Primates > Atelidae > Alouatta > Alouatta palliata. The sequence continues at coordinate 100,064 of PVKV010002828.1, read as the reverse complement.
AGTCCCACCTGCTTGGGAGACTGAGGCAGGAGAATCTCTTGAACCCGGGAGGTGGAGGTTGCAGTGAGCCAAGATGTGCCACTGCACTCCAGCCTGGCGACAGAGCGAGACTCCATCTCAAAAAAAAAAAAAAAAAAAAAAAATCCAAAAAGGATATTTTATGACATGTGAAAATTATATGAAATTCAAACTGACTCCATAAATGAAGTTTTATACGGATGCAGCCATGCTCATTTATTTACATACTGTCTATGGCTGCTTTCATGCTATAACAGCAGCGCTGAGGTGCTGAGACAGGGATCGTATGAGCCACAAATAAAGTGTGCTGAGTCCTGGTACAGACCTCGACCTTACTCTTTGGAGTTTAAAAGTGATACATGTTTAGAACCTCTCTTTTCATCTCCATTTTCATTCGCTACAGAAGGAACACACATCTTGTGTCTGAATTCACAGTGAAGCAAAAAGAACTTGGGAAAATCTCACCCAAACAAGCAGCCTTTGAACTGATGTCTATTTAGGCAGGGTCAAATAAAACAGAATTGTAAATTCTCAGGATTAACCGTCTCCAATGGGTGGGTCAACATTCTGGCCACGTGAGTTATCAATGTCCCGCTCTAGGGGAAGGAATGTTACCGGATGAATCAGAGACACCCTAATTGAATGGTGCCCCCTGGAGTTGTGCAACATAGTGGCCCTGGGATGAGGATATACGCAATTACTGAGAAAATAAAAATGATTGTATGTTTTTGGGAAAATCTAATTCAATATGCAGAACACACACTAATTATGATAACTACAGAGTGCGCTCTCCTGGGAGCTGGGTCCCATCAGCAACACTGGCAGGAATAACAACAGGATGCCTTACATTTGTACATTTGTATGGTGTTTTGCAATAGATAAAAAGCCTTCACTTATATTGTCTCATTTTAAACTCCCAAGAACTCTACGAAGGAGGAGTATCTAGCCACAAACTTCTCCTACTTTCAAGAAGTAGTATTTGATTCCCTGAACTCAGTCCAAAGGCATTTAAAGGTTTCTACAGTGTGCATCATGTAAGAAATATACACACTTCTGGGAATAATTCCATTCAATCAACCACCCCTGGTTAAACTTTCTCACTCAGAATCCCCCAGTGGTTGAAAAATTATGGTTCTCTCCTAAGGAGACCTCACATGTAAGAGTTTAGGTTTTATAGCAAGGCCTGTGTGATGGATGGCATTGTTTGAAAATTCTTAATGGATTTCTGTTATGATCTAATCCTTTACCCCCACCCCAAATGGGGGCCTTCTCACAGAGCTAAACAGAAACAGTTGTTGTTCATTTCCCCTGGGTGAAGTCCCTTCGTGATTTCTGTGCACAAGCAAGAACAAGCCCAGGCTGCAGAACTGAGGTTAAAGGATTCTATCCTCAAACCTTTCTCTTCCTAAATCCCTAAGAACCCCTGAGTACAATTAAAATGGCTTGTTCTCCACCGGAACCCTATCATCGAGTTGGCATGCTGAAAGGAAAAGAGTGGATGTAACAATATTTACTTTTGGTTTAAGGATAAGATTGTAAGAAAGGAATCTGAGCTATTGCTGTAAAGAGAAGTAAAACAATAAAGATTTCTTTACAGAAAGGACAAACTATAATCGACGTTCTGAATTAAATCTTTTCATATACCCTGAGCCAATTTTGGGTTTACTTCTAGAACCAAAATTTCCCTCCTCAGATTGTTCGGCATGGTTTTCATAAACGGGATATTTCTGGGGTTATGCATGAGTAATTGACCACAGCTTTTGGCCTTTAGTGTTCAATTTGGTACTAGACACCATAGAACAAAGTGAGCCCGCAGTGAAACAAGGCGTCTAACTGGTACCCACATCTACTGACATTTGGCAAAGGGAAGAATGGGGAGAGGAAGATTCCTCCTGGAGACTCGGGAGGTCTTTGCGCAGGCACCATTTAAGATAGAGTTTTTACTGACTTGACGTCACTGTAACTGAACCCTTTCTCTGGGTTCTTTCAATATTTATGGGATTCATTGCAACTACCTGTTCACTGATCTGTATCCTGCCACTGGACCAGTGTGTCTCACGTGGTGGGTGACTTTTATTCCAGGGGACATTTGGAAACATCTAGAGACATTTTGGATGGTTACAACTGGGCTGGTAGTGGGAGGGTGTTGCTACTAGCATGTGGTGGGTAGAGACGAGGGGAGCTGCTCAATATCCTATACCACACAGGCAGCCCCCAACTACAAAGGGTATTCCAGCCCAAACACTGATCGTACCGGGATTGAGAAACTCTACACTAGGCTGTAAAGGCCTTAAAGACAGGATAATTTGTCCACTATATACCATATATTAGGTACTCGATAAACAGTTTTGGGAATAAATAACCATACATATCATGTATATTTTATTCTTGGGTGCTTTCCCCAGCAATGCAACCTTCACACCATTTTCAGAGTAGTCTTCCTAAATGACCTAATCATCAGTTTCCTACTTGAGATCTTCTGATGGGTCTTAACATACTGGAATATTTATGGGTGAAATTAAATGTCTGAGTTTCCTTCGAAACAATTCAGTGGATGACAAAGTTATAAAAACAGATTCACCATAAATTGGCAATTGTTGAGACCTATTCTATTTTTGTATATATTTGAACATTTTCAAAATAAAAGGTTTTTATTAAAATGTAAAACACAGGCCAGGTGCGGTGGTTCACACCTGTAATGCCATCACTTTGGGAGGCAGAGGCGGGCAGATCACCTGAGGTTATGAGTTTGAGACAAGCCTGGCCAACACAGTGAAACCCTGTCTCTGTTAAAAATATAATAATTAGCTGGGTGTGGTGGCAGGCGCCTATAATCCCAGCTACTCGGGAGGCTGAGGCAGGAGAATCACTTGAACCTGAGAGGTGGAGGTTCAAATGAACCAAGATGGTGCCACTGCACTCTAGCCTGGGTGACAAAGTGAAACTCCATCTCAAAATTAACTAACTAAATAAATAAAATGTAAAATACATGGTGTTAAAAGAAATCCCTATGATATCCCTCCTTCCCTTCTTGGATAGAGACTGAATACCCTAGTCTGTCAATTAAGCATTTCTCCATCTTTCCACTCAAGTTTCCCCTCACCTCGACCTCAGCTTGAGGACAAAACCTGGCTGGTCCTTTAGAGTATTTTTATTCTGGAAAGACCAAATGTATTCCAAAAAGCAATGCCTCTCTTGGATCAGCTTCCAACTGACGTTCACAACTTTCCCTTCCTCAACGCTCCCTTCCCAAAAAACCCCTAGTTTGGCTGAGAGGTTGAGAGGAAGGAGAGGAAATTAACATTTACTGAGTATCCAAGATATGCAAGCATTTTTATTTTTTAAAGTTAGGTAGTGAAAACATGGAGAAAATCCAGTATCTCAAATATTTAACTTGCTAAGAATTAAATACATCTATAGGTATGTAAATCATGGCAAATTTTGGAATGGTATTCGTTGCTCCTTAGGTCCAAGTCCACGCTTTTCTGTGTATGTGCACTGTTTCAGAGAAATGGTTACTCCTCCCTTTCACCATTAAAAAAAATATCATCTGTGGTGTGGTGTGATCATTTTTACTGTATAAGCCCAAGTGTTCTCAAATGTTGTAAAAAGTGGTCACAGAATCCAAGGCAAATAGCACTAATATGCCTATACTTCAAATTTTCAGAAAATAGGGTAGGATGGCACTATCTCAACTATTTTAAATGTTTCGTCATAAATCATAATATGCATAAACCATTTATGTTTTCTGGGCTTTTTTCTGTGAGTTACTACTGAAAATCACAGAACTTCTCCTGAACTTTAATACTCTATTAAACAGGTTACACGTTTCCCAGCATGTAACGTGGTGGGTTACATGGGTGAACAGACTTTTTTCCTAAAATTCTTCATCTTCCTTTCAGTTCATAATGATTAGGGTCTTTGGGGTGTTACCTTGAATACTAATGTGACATGGTATGAAAAGAGAGAAGTGAACAGGAAGAGGGGTGTGAAGAGAGATGCATCCACCTCCATCTGGAACAAGGCATAGAGTTCAAGAGCACAGGCTCTGGAATCAAAGTGCCTGAATTTGAATCCCAGATCAACCATTTATATGTTGTATGCCCTTGACCAAGTTACCTCTATACGGAGGTGCTGTGAGGATGAAATCTAATAACCCATATAAAGCATTTAGCACAGGGCCCTGCACAAAGTAAATGCTCAACAAATGTTAGATCATCATCCTCATCTCCATCGCTATCACTGCCACCAGTTTTAAACTTTCATCTGTTGTTAAAAATTTAAATAGTAAGAGAATACTAACCTAACACTGATTCCCAAGGGACTTAGAGATCAAAAGTGGCAAAGATGTGCTCAGGGAGGTTCCATTAAAAAGAGTAGGAATCCAGAATTATTTTTCTAGTCTTGACTGCCTACTTTCCTGTCCACAGAAGAAACACTGAAGTATGTGAGTGCTATTGGCAGTGGTGGCCACAGAGCAGTTCTCTGGCTATGAAGCTGACAACCACAGCCTTTATCTGCTGTCCCAGAAAATCCAGGTGTTGAAAAATAAGATGAACCAAATGACGAGGGATAGCTGGAGCTTCAGCATGGCCTTCAAAGAGCACCTACATAGTAAAAAACACTGTGAAGTGTCCATCGGTTGGGAAATTTTTACCCCAAAAGTGAATTCCAGTAAGTGATCTGCTCACTCCCACAGATTCTACAATAAAAGGACATAGAGCTGTCTGGCAGGAAGAACACTCATGATCTGTTATTATTCAAATAAAGCAATGGGATTAGGCAGACGGTCCCAGTCTCTTTTCAAATGACTATTCCAATTCACTGTGAGGCAGAAGGCACAGACTCCAATGGTCTGCACTGAGGAGAAATGATTTTAGAGTCAAAAGAAAATAAATATAAAAGGTGAGAGGAGTCACACATAGCTGAAAACTGCCAGAGAACTTACCCCAGTCAGTGCAAAGTTAGAAAGCAAATTTGCATACAGCCCCTGGGAAGCTGGCCTACAGTTTAACCTCCTCAATTTGTTTAACAAACCTAAGTAATAAGCTTTCTTCACCCACATGCTTCTCAACTAAAATCTAGTCTCAATTAGAAAAATCTCCTAAAATTGCTTTGATATTTGGTAAAACTTTCCTCTTGAACTTTTATATAAGAAAACATCGAACTTTCAGTATAATTGTACTAAGTTTAAATAAAAGTAATTACCTAATTTGCAAGAGAAATTACTCAGAAAAATACCACAGGCTCAAAAGAAGAATGTATGAATTGCTGGAAGTTATACTGCTGCAATATTAATGCCTAATGATTGTCTGGCATGGGAAAAAGCAAGCTGCTGCCTTCAAGTACTAGCAGAATTACCTTTCTCAAAATAGTTACGAGTAACAGATGGAATCCGAGGTAGCTGCTCTTATTGCTAAATTCCCAGAGACGTTTGAACCAGAGCGACTCTACCGTGAATAGGGCTGGGTAAAATGAGGCTGAGACCTACTGGGCTGCATTCCCAGGAGGTTAGGCATTCTCAGTCACAGGATGAGAGAAGAGGTCACAAGATACAGGTCATAAAGACCCTGCTGATAAAGCAGGTTGCAGTAAACAAGCCGGCTGAAGCTGGCCAAAACCCGTCAAAACCAAGATGGCAATCACAGTGACCTCTGGTTGTCCTCACTGCTCATTATATACTAATTATAATATATTAACATGCTAAAAGACACTCCCACCAGCACCACGACAGTTTACAAATGCTATAGTGAAGCCTAGAGGTTACCCTATATGGTCTAAAAAGGGGAGGAACCCTAGTTCCGAGAATTGCCTGCCCCCTTCCAGGAAAACTCATTAATTATCCACCCCTTGTTTAGCATATGATCAAGAAATAAGCATAAAAATAGCCAATCAGAAGCCTCTGGGGCTGCTGTATGAAACGGCCATTCTATTGTTTCGTTACTTCTCTAATAAACTTGCTTCCACTTTACTCTGTGGACTTGCCATTCTTTCTTGAGCGAAATCCAGTAACCCTCTCTTGGGGTCTGAACTGGGACCCCTTTCTGGTAACAAAACCAGTACAAAACACAGCCAGCTGCTGCCCAATCGTGATTACTCTGCAACACAACTTATTTCTTTCTCCTGAACCCAGTAAAAAGGAACTCCTTGGACAATCCATTTATACACAGACTGGGTCTGTTATAACTTTCAAATGGTTGAAAACCAATCAGTAAAACAACAACAAAAATGTTGCCGAGGAACATCTCATGCACATTTCACGCCAACTTTAGTACAGCCAGGAAAATGAGTTAAAGGTTATTTCGCTTCTTCAAACAGCGTAGTTTGAGCATTTCAACTGAAAGGACCTTTTGGACGTCACCTGGTCCAAACCTCTCCTTTCCAGATAAAGAAAATAAAACCCAAAGAGGTGATGGTAGGGAGAGTTCTCCAAGGTCCCACAGCCATTTAGCAGAGAAAGCTAAATGCAGTGCCATAGGCTCCGGGCTCCGATCCAGTGTGCCCCACCTACGCTCTTCTGCCGTTTTGAGGGACCATATTCATTCATGACGCCACCACCAGATATCACAATTGGAATGGCACAGCTGTTTCCACAAAGGTTAGTGAACCAAATAAGACACTAGACAGAACCCGCCTGCCTCCATTCTGGTAGGTCCCGCCCACTCCAGGGTCACCCTTGCTGCCTCGTCTTGCCAAATTTCAATCCAACAAGCTCAGATCAGGAATGCCATCCCAGGGCCACCACACGCCCTAGATCTGGGGTCAGCACCACCCAGCAGCTCTTCCAGCCAATGGGCAGCAACCACAGCCAAGAAACGTGCCAGCTTTTGTCAAGGCCCTTGTGCCCAGGCTCCTCTGTGCCCCTCAGAGTGGCACAGAAATATCTAAATATCTAACCCTGAAATATCTAACCTTGCTTGGAATCCGCTTTCACTCTCCCAGCCTTCTCTCAGTTTGACACCCTTAGATATCAGTGTTTCTAGATGGTGACAACTGTAACTGCCTAGATATCCCATGTGACATTTGGTTCCACCCCTCAGATGTTGACAGCTGCCTGGTGTGTCCTTGCTTGTTGATACCCCTTGGAGCTGTGACTCGGGTCCTTGTCAGATGCTCTTCTCACCGCCCACAGGACCTCATATCCACTCCTAACAGTTGTTAGGGCCCAGCTCTGCCTCTCTGCTGCTCTGGATGGCCTGGCCCATGCCAGGCCTGGCTCTGCCCTGCCTGTCCTCTCAGGTACTGATGCCACACTCCTTAGGGCACATCCTTCCTTTTTCCCCAGAAGATAGAGCTTGCTGAATGTTCCTGCATGTGGAGAAAGAGGCATGCTTGGCTTCATGCAACAAATGTGATTGTGCAAAATCCTGAAAACTGAATTATAAGATGCATTTGGGCAGTGGTTCTCATCTGTTAAACCTAAGATGAATAATGTTCACATATTTTCAAAGGCATCTGCAATTTTGATAAAGCAATACAATAAGTTATAGCCAGCATAACCTTTAGTAGTATTTCACAAAAAGATCAACCGTGGATTGTGTGCAATTCCCAGGACATGGGACTAACTTGAACACTTTTTTGCTCAAGGAAGCATATTTGAATGCAAGGGGGAGTGACTTTATGACAGGGACAACCTAGACCTGATTTTTTACAGAGGAAGTCATTTTCAAATATATTACTTACAACTAAGCCATAATGGCTGTAAGAGAATCAGCTGAAGAAAAGACTCTTTGGGCAAAGAATCATCTTCTAAAGTAACTAACTGGCCCTTTAGTTATCTTGTAAATCAAACTGGACTTTGATTTACAGTACTGGGTCTTCTTAACGAGCAGCATTTAGGCCCCATGCTCTGATCGTGCCTCCCGAAGCTCACCTTTAGGTCCTACTTCGTGGTGGATCACAGCAAGGGGCTTGGTGAACGTCTTCTTATTCTGCATCATTGCCCAGATTATCGAGGCGTCCAGCGAGGTGCAGGCTTCCTCAGGAGGCACGCACTGCAGGGAGGCAGAGCAAAGCACAGAGTCAGCAGCCGCTCCAAAGTGCCTTCACTGGCTTGACCTGCACAGCTGTCCTGTGGCCTTTTATCAGCCAGCACACAGCCGTTCACTACAGAAAAGCAGGAGAGGTGGGTGTTTTTCGGAGAACACCAAATAACCTGGGAGATATCATAGAAGGCCCAGTGGATTTTTGGTTGTACCTGAAGATGCCAATATCACTGGATAGCTTCTCAGTATTGTCCTCCCCCTCCCCTTCTTCCCACAAAACTAAACACATTACTGTTATTTACTTTGAAAAACAGAGAAATTACATGCTTAGTGTTAGTCCTCACCAAGCTGGCTTCATTCACATGGTTCAGGTTTGTGATCTGTGATTGTGGGAAACTTCCTGTAAAGACGCTCCTCCGCTTATGATGAGATTACATCTTGACAAACCCGTTGTAAACTAAAAATATCACTAACTTGAAAATGCATTTAATACACCTAAACCACTGAGCAACACAGCTTAGCCCAGCCTACTTTAAACACATTCAGAACACTTACAGTAACCTACCGTTGGATAAAATCATGTAACACAAAGCCTCCTATTTCATAACAAAGTGTTAAACAGCTCACATAATTTACTGAATACTTAGAGTGGAAAACGGAATGGTTGTATGGGGACTGTCTATAATACATTATGAAGGTGACAGATTTTACATTTGTGCCCAAAAAGATAACCATGTTGTTGAGTTTGTTTCATTTTTAATCCTGGTATAGACTCTTGTAAAACGGAACTTTCCAGGGTCATCTGCTTTTAATGTTTCAAAATGCAGGTCCTGGGAAGTTGTGCCCAGGTTGTGGAGGCCATGAGATCAGCTGCTTCTAATTCTAACTATTTCAAGGCCTCAAACCTATTAATGAGCATACTCAGGCCCACGACATCTGTGTTGAAAAAATATGATCACACTCCACACTGTTTTTCTTTAAAATAACTTTGGTTTTTTGTCTATACTTATCAATCGGTATAATTCTTTTTTATTTTTCTCGAGACAGGGTCTTGCTGTGTCCCCCAGGCTGGAGTGCAGTGGTACAATCATGGCTCACTGCAGCCCTGGTCTCATGGGTTCAAGTCATACTCCTCTCTCAGCTTCCCCAGTAGCTGGGACTACTACAGGTATGTGCCACTACACCCAGCTAATATATATATATATACAGACGGGGTCTCACGAAGTTGACCAGGCTGGTCTTGAACTCCCAAGCTTAGGCAATCTTGCCCACCTTTGCCTCCCAGAGTGCTAGGGTGACAGGCATGAGCCACCACGCCTGGCCTAATAGGTATAACTCTAATGTGAATGACAGCTTCTGTGGTAAGAAGACACATTAATCCATCAATCATTTCAAAAGCCTATAGCAGGCCAAAAAGCTAATTGACTTCCATCTTTTCCAAACACAAAAGAGCAAAGACTTTATGCTTTACCATCATTGCTGCTCTTAGCAACATGCCAATCAGACACTTACTGTAAGACAACCCTCACCATCCCGCCCCTACCCTCTCAAAAAGAGAAAAGCCTTTAACAAGACCCCTCTTGTAAAGAAAAACAACAAATTTCCTGTGGAGAAGCATGATGATTGGAAAGATTTGCATTTTGCTTTCCTGTTTTAGTTTACTGTTACTTTCCCATTAGCTCTTCAGTTAAGCAAGAGTCGATGATTCCACATTTAACTCAGCAGTGGGTGACCCTGGGCAAGACACTCTACTCTTGGGGTCTCGGGTTCATCAGCAAAGGGCAGGGTTGGTCTCAGCCATCTCCGAGACCTCTTCCTAGGAGACACTTTGGTTCCACGGTCACAGAAAGCACTCAGAATAGAAATGTGGAAATATTACCTAGAAGCAGCAATCAGGAAGACAGTGGTAAAAGCTCATCCAAGCCTCTGCTGGATAAAGGGGGGGCTGTCATTTTATCTGCTGTCCTGTTTGCTCCTCTACCCAGGAGGGAAGCCAGATATTATTATAAGGGTTTTATAAATGAGGAAATACAGGTTCTGAGGGGATACCTTCCTTCTCAGTCCCAGGCTCTTTCTATGGTATCGTACCTTGGGGTTAAAGAATGACTTAAGGTTTAGGGTTATATTCCATCAGGGCATCCCCTAAGGCTTAGAACTCTCCTTAAGAGTGTTCTGGAAGAAAATTTTAGGATTAATTTCCCCAGATTAACACACATGAAGCTGGGCTGTTGCAGGCCAGGCTCAGAGAGAAGTAACAGCCAAAGCCACAGCAAAGATCCCTGGTAACTACTAGGCCTCCATTCCAAGACCTCTAACCTTTAAACGTGACCCTTCTGCCCACAGGAGGCAGCTGGTCCCACGGCCACACATGAAGTTCCCCATGGCTCTCTACCACTGTCCACTAAGTCCCAACCTTGATGGTGAATGCCCACAAGGTTAAGGCATTAATACTGCCAAAAGCAAACTGAGGAATACAGTCTAAATCCCCGTATATGTGCTCCCTAATGATTATGATCATATCTGCTGTATTTATATATGCAAACAAAATTCTCCTGGGTGTTATCAGAGAAATGGATGCCCAGGGAATATAATGATACGATCAGTCGTAATCTATTTGGAAATGATAGCTTTTCCTCCCACCTCCATACCTAAGACTTACAACCTGTGAATTAAATAAGAAAATTCCATACATACATTTTTAATAATGATGCTTGATTCTTAGTCTTTTAGACGTTGATTGATATGTGACTATGAAAGAACTGGAAGTCAGTTTACACTGTGTGAGATAGCCACAGAATAAACGCACATATGAAATTGTACATAATTATGGCAGATCACGGAAACAAAACTACAGGCAGAAGACACTTTTCATATACAAGGCCAACCTAATGAGTATCATAATTAACCTTGCAGATCTCCCCTATTGTAGGCATTCCGCCAAGGTCAAATGGTTCTGCTTTTTGTTATGGCAAAAGAATATTCAATCTGGGGAGTGGCAGAAGGCAAACATGACGAACTGATATGAAACCGAGAAAAGCTAAAATATTTGTTAGTTTCCCCTAGAAGTCACCTTGAGACAAGACATCCTTATAATTCACACAGAAAAGGTTAAAGAACAATTACAATGCCGGTCTCAGCAGGATCTGGAAAAATCAGTTCTCACAATGAATCTGTCCTTTCGGCTTGCTGTATTTTTGGCACTCCAAATTATCTGAAAAGCAAAGATAAAGCCAGACCTCTCCCTCCACGGAAAACAGTCTTGATTTATCACTCGTAGGTACCACTTAGTGGCATGCATGGAAAAAAGAAAATCATGCTGTCAGGATTTATTCTCTAAGACTCCATAAAACTCACAGCTTCCTGCTAATACTGACTTTAATACTTCAATTGGGCAGTTCCAAAACCAAAAACCTCAACCTGTAAGACCTTGGGATTAAACTTTTCTGCCTCACCTAAAAATGCCAAAATAACAGTCCAAATGAATGAAGGCCCACAAACCTTAGGCAACTTCTGGGGGTGCTTCTCTGTCTTGGTACACAGTGTCAGCTCACACTGCAGAAAAAGCAGCGAGGTGTTGAAGACGCGCTTGAAGACGAAGCTGAATCGCTTTTTATCCATGTCTGCTTGCGGGAGAGGAAAGTGCACTCTCTTGGGACTGTAGAATTTCACAGATTCATCTTTAGGACAAATATTCTCAATAATGGTGTAATGAGACATCCTATCAGGGTTCGAATACGGAGAGATAAAGCATGTTTGGATGGCAAATCCCAGTTCTTTTTCAGCCTTAGTGACAGATACCTACGAAAGAACAGAAAGATGAATTAGGAAATGAGTCAGCATCTCACTTTCACTTTATGCACAAGGACCATAGGCCAACACAGCCCTTGAGAGGAGATGCTGCTTTATTTTCATAACATAGACTTCTTTCTAATTACAAAAGTAACACACACTCATTGAAAGAAAAAGGTATTTTCCATTTAAACTTGATATGGATGGTGACGGTGAATTATTTCACCGTCATTGAAAGAAAAAAGTATTTTCCATTTAAATTTGATATGGATGGTGACGGTGAATTATTTCATTCAACTATCAGTCCAGTAGATTCAAATACAAGGTGAGTCTCTTCCACTTTTCGTAAGTCCTCTGAGAGATAAAAGTAAAAACATTTTGCATTTAAAGTGGATTTTCCAAAGTAAATAAAACACCATTAGGCAAAATCCCTAATGTTTTAATAGTACAACACTTACAAGCCAAGCTCTTTTTAAAAACTGATAAAAAAAATAAGAGTTCAGTGGCAAAATCTATTTAACCTAGGCAGAAGACTGAGCTTCTAAACTACAAGTCAGAGTAACTCTGATGAGAGTCCTGCTTCATCAGCGACAAGGCAGAGCTGGCTCTGGCGCTGTATGTCAGCCATGGTGCAACTGGAGGCCATCGTGGGCCTAGAAAAGTGTCCCAGCTGCTCACAGATCCAAATCAGCCTTGCCAAGTACTCCCCCTTCACTCTATAAGCCCAGGGGTAGCTTAGGGGAAATCTAATCTGGAAACGTTTCCGATTCATTTATACTTCCCCTTTAGAAAACATTGTATGGGCTACGTCCAAATTTTGTTAAGGTTCTTTTCTTTAGAAACAGGAAGTAATGTTTAGCCAAGTGTAAACAGAATTCAAACCTCAACTATCCTGAACTTAGCTAAAATCCCCAGACAAGACTGGATTCTCCATTTGGTGACACGTGGATCACTGCATGAACTGCCCCTCCCTGCTATGCTTCATTCTTTGACTAAATTAGGATCAAAATAAACTTAAACACTTGTAGAAACAGTTAGTCCTTACCCATAGACCAATAGCCCCAGAATCCTTTCAAAAGACATGGAGATAGAAACAGACTTTCCCGGCTGAGATACCCAGGGGGAAACCCCTGACATCACAGGGGGCTTTGAATCCACAGCACTGTTGCAAAAGATTCCTACATGGTGGTTAACTGCAGGACACTCAACAATGAAGATGCCAATGAAGAGGATTCTGATAATGTCACCCTGTGGTGACATTCTATAAATACTAACACTTCAGTATTTTTGCAATATTTCTGGAAAAACAAGATATTCTATCTCGAAAAGGTGGCAAATTACACATGTACTATTACTAAAAAGTGCCCTTTAACATGAACTCAGAACCCACAATGCCAAAATGTGTAACAGAGGGACTGCAAATCGATTCTCTAATCTCAAAAGAAAGTATGTAGTGGCAGAATGTCTAAGGTATCCCGAAAAGGGATAACTTTGTATCAGAGGAAAAAGATATATATTATCACCAAATCTTTTACTATGAGTAAAAGGTTTTACTTTTAGGCCAGAAATGAGTAGGAAGAGGACTACAGGCTTTGAAGTGAGATAAGCTCATGAAAACCGCATGCTCTGCTGTTCATGTGTTGGGGACTAAGACTCAGTTTCCTCAGCTATAGAATGAGGATATGAATACCCACGAGATATCATAATTGTGAAAATTAGGAAAGTAACAGTTACATGCAAACAACACAGTTTCCAGAGAGTCAATAAATGCTACCTGGCAGTAGTAGTAGTATTCCAGATTTAAAATTTTTGGTTTTTAGCAATTGGGTTTGTAAATTCCCCCAGACGAACGAACCAAAAGAAAAACTGCCATTATGTGACCAACAGTCACCTGGAGATGACCAAAAGACAGGTGGTAACACTGTTAACTTGGATTATGAAAGAGACTGTATGGTATAGAGGGAATAGAGGATAAACTATGAGAAACATAGGTGATATATGAAAAGATATAAACAGGAAAAAAAGAACGGACCAAAAAAACCTACCAATAACACGTTTCCAGTAAGCCAGAGTTTGAAGGATGGGCGAAAAACCCCAAAATATCCAGGGTAAGGTACAGGAGGAAGACTGACCACTGATTAGCATAACTCAGCAAAGCCAGGCATAGATTTGGAAAAGAACAATCTGCCGTTAGGCGGCACCCTGAAATCCACAGCGCAACAGGGAGCTGTTGACAGCTGCCCATGTGAACTGCACAGCCAGAAAAGCAAGAGAAAAACAGCAGTCTTGGCTTAGGAAAAGCATGTAGAAAGCAGTATATTTTCTCCAGTGGAGAAAGAAGGTGTACCCAAAGAAAGAGAACTCTCAAAACGGGGAAGGAGCAGAATCCGTAGCGCCAGCAGGCTCGGGAGTCAGTGCAAATGTGAGAGTTATTTGTCTTTCCAAAATAGAAACACGTGCACCAAAGTTACTTTTAACATATGGAAGTATCCCACTTTGACCCTTGAAGCTTCTCACCCCTCCCGCTATGAAGCTGAGCTTGCAGCTCAGCACCAAAACCAGCTCATTAGATGAGAACCTTTCCATAAGACCAACAGATGTATGACCGCTTGAAACACTAAGGTTGAAACATTAAAGGCTGTACCCAGGGCACAAGAAACAACAGACTTCCTGGTGCCATAAGGACATTTATCTTTTCTAGAATCCAATCTCTGAGCCTGGATGTTTGCATTGATAAGATGTTATGTTTTCTCCCCTTTCAAATGGCACTTTGAAGATAAATGATAGTCGGATCCAGTGAAGAACAGTCAAGAGCTCCAGAGCCAGGACACTGAATCTGAACTCCAGTAGTACCAGCTGTGCGGTCTCAGACAAATCTGTGCTTCAATTTTCTCATCTATAAAATGAGGATATTGTTAGCCTCCCTCATAAGATCGCTCTGAAGAGTTAATTAACTGCTCCGATACTTACAACTATGATTGGCACATAATAAATCTGCAGTAAATGTTAGATGATGTTATTTCATCGTTACTACCACTGCCTAATATTTTGTAGTCACTCTGGATTTAGGCCATGCATGATGATTACCATTATATATGGGAAAGAGTTTTAATAAGTTGATATAGATACTTAGATAATGATCTAGAAAAAATTTTTCATGAGTTATTAGTAGCACACAGCCTTTCACTTAAAAGTGAGTGCCATTTAAAAGATAACAAGTCGGTTTTGGTGGTGGTAGGGACCCACAGTGATTTGGCTGCCATGCTGGGGGCTGGGGGACTGTGCAGGGAAAAAAAAAAAGAAATAAAAGATAACCTATGAGGTGGCTTTGAAATATTCCACGGTTAACTCTGACATTCCAACTACTGAACTGCCGTTCCAAAAATGCTAAAGACAACCCAAGCACAGGGCTTTACCAGTAGAATTCACACTTGCCAGAAATCAACCTGGAAGCACTCTCTCAGCCAAGCCCTCATCAGACCTGGTGAAGGCTGTGAGGTGGGACAGGAAGAGGTCTGTACAGGGTGTTTTAGCTGATGTCTAAGCTCAGTGCTAACCTAAAAGCCCAAGGCGAACTTTCAGGTCTCACCTCAACATAAATGTGTCCATTCTCCATCACAGAGAAGACCCCCTGGGAGGGCACCAAAAAGAGGTCAGTGTTGTATAGCTCCATGTTGAAGGTGATGTTTCCATGGGGCTGTTCCTGGAAGCTGCTGGGGTTCCTCACCTGCTGCAGGCTGCAATTAAACTGGAAAAAACAACCCAGAGGAAGATTAATGACAGTCACACGAAGGATGAAGGCCCTGTAGCTTTGTGAGCTTTGGCCTTTAACATCTGACTTTATTTTCGGAGAGTCCCTAACGAAAGCCAACAGAATAGACAGCATTTTCCACAAACCACCTACTGATAACAAACACGTACCACCACAATTGCAGGTCGGGTGAACAGGGAAGCATCTCCTTCATCCACGTCTCCCGGAAACCCATTATCACCTGACTCCAGATCTTCATAACCATCTGGCCAACCACTACTGTCTCCAAGGGCTGGAACCTGTATCACGATCTAAAGGGCAAAGAAAGCACAGCAAATGTTATGAAAACACCGGATGCATTTGGTTCTGCCTCACACAAACACCCATGTAATCATTCAGATGCAAATTGAAAATCTGACTTTAAGACAAAAAAATAAACTAATCTCCAAGCTTTTTCAAATTGTATCTTCAAAATGATGAAGAATAAGGAGAAGCCCAATGCAAGTTCAAGTTAAAAGCTAAATACCTGTATCTTCCCTTGTGAAAAATAAATATTTATGATATAACTATATTGAATAATTACAAATGATTTCAAATGGTGGGAAAACACTAGATGCCAGAACAAAGTTGAATGGAGGTGTCAAGAGGCTTGCCTATACTGTGAGAAGGGGCTTCTCCTTAAGAGTCTTCATATTAAAAACTCTAAGAAGTACTACGAGTTGGCTACTACAAGGAGCTTTTGTTATATATATCCCTTAAGAGTTGTAGAAAGTTCTGAGTCAGCAGCGAAGGACCTAATGTTTACTATGGAGCTCATCTTCTCTCCTTGTACCCCTCTAACTTTTGCTTATTTCTTCCCTAAGAAATCTTTCTGTATGGTGCATGGATGCGTTAAAGAATATCATGTTTTATTCCAGGAATCTTTTTTTTTCCTGCCTTTTTCAATATCCATCTGCAGATATATTCCAGGAATCTATCTTGACATAGGTTGAAATTATGATTCCTGGATTAGTACTAAATAGGATGAGAAAATTCACCCAAGGGTCATGACTCCATAAATAAAATCCTAATTTCTCTTGCTTCATATGCTTGGATTCTGAACATGATATAAAACAGAAGTATATAGTAAGTCTGAAAATTACTACAAACAATTATAATTGGTGTGAACAGCTAAAAGAGTCCCTGAAGGGAGCAGGATGGCAAGAAAATTTACAAAAAAACTGCCTTTCTCTCGGTACCAGGTCCTCCAAAGAAAGTACTGACGCCAATTAAAGGAAGCATCTAGGACACTGCTGAACTTGAACATCATAATAAAGAAAAGAAAATTATGTGAGAAAAAGGAACTTCAAGGGGTCATTACATGCCTTTCTCTCCTGAAGCAAATGACACTTTTTTTTTTTTAACTTAACAGATATATTAACTGTAGCCACTTGTTGGTATTAACTTGGACCCCAGTTTTAAAATGCCATAATCAAGTATTTCAGCAACATACGACACTCATTATATCTGCAGAAACTGGATAACTGAAAGAAAATTCACGCTGTAATGATCAGGAAGTCAAAGGTTAATAAATTAATTATTTGAGTAACAAAAGGAGATTAGCAGGGCCTAGCATGGTCTAGAGGAAAGATCAGTGGGTGAGAGGTCAGGAAGCTGGATTCAGTCGTCCTAGCTCTGCCATTAGCCTACCGCTGGAGTTTAAAAAAGCAAGTCTTTTTAACTTCCTAGAGTTCAGTTTCCTCACCTGTGAAATGAAGAAGCTGAATAAGCTCATCTTAGGGTTCTCTGTGGTTCCAACATTCTAAGATTCTCTGAGGAGCAATACACTTGGGCTCATGGGAAAGCCACTTCCCACTGGAACCGCACTGAGCAGAGCGCCTGATTGCTAGTCTCACTTCTCTGCATTGGGTCAAACTGGCAGCCACAGCTCAGGCTCCCATGTCAAACCTGGAGATGGTGCTAAGAAGACACTACCCCTCCCCGACCCACCCTGTGTCAAAGATGGGATCTCTGAGCCTGATTTTTACCATCAAAAGTAAAACCCAAACAGCAAAATCAGCACTTTAAAGTTCTTTTGAAATTTCACATTTTAAATTCTTTTAGTATTCACTGCCTAGTCTCTGTCTCCAAGAAAATGGGTTTAATCTGAAAAGATTTAGATCAACTGAGAAGAAACATTTCTGGAAAGTGCAGGTTAGCTACTGCAATGGATTATCATTGGGGGAAATCTAGATCGTTCTCCAAGTAACTTCAAAGGTAGGAGATTTTCTTCAATTTAGGGTCTTTCTTAGAGGTGGAGAGAGACGTAATAATTTCTTAAAGGTCTTTTTCAGGTTTTAAATTCTCTTTTTGGATTTTTATTCACAAAGGAGGGAGAAGTTCTCCTATTTCTGGACAAGACTCAAATGAGGCCAGAGAGACCTCACATCTGGTTAACCCAGCTCTGTAGAGGTTCTCATTCATACAGCCCAGGGCCTTGGATTTTATCTCCATCAGGGTCAGTAGAGCTTGGCCACTGAGAGGTCATGATCACCTTGCCAGTGCACCCTTTGTCATCTGGAGACGGAAGCAAGGCTGAGAAAACAGGCCTTCCAACTCCCCAAGACTTACCAATAAGACAAATAAAACCAAAGAGTTCAGGGTCAAAGTACATCCATTTGGTTGAGAACTGACACTTGACTTTGTTTGGGCCTAGGGTATCGTCAAAGAAACGTTAAGACTAATTTTTCTTTTCTTTTTTTTTTTTTGAGACGGAGTTTTGCTCTTATTACCCAGGCTGGAGTGCAAAGCTGCGATCTCGGCTCACCGCAACCTCCGCCTCCTGGGTTCAAGCAGTTCTCCTGCCTCAGCCTCCCGAGTAGCTGGGACTACAGGTGCGTGCCACCATGCCCAGCTAATTTTTTTGCATTTTTTAGTAGAGACGGGGTTTCACCATGTTGACCAGGATGGTCTCGATCTCTTGACCTCATGATCTACCTGCCTCGGCCTCCCAAAGGGCCGGGATTACAGGCGTGAGCCACTGTGCCCGGCCCGTTAAGACTAATTTTAAGACAGCACACAGCCAGGCTCTGGCAAAGGGCAAAGCTTTGTTCTGGAAAATACTCACGGAGTTATAGTAGACCACACCATCAAGGGCGGACCACCGGGGCCGAGTACCGCAGCCATTCAGGGGAGACTCCAAAACAAAGTGTGTGCCATTCATCTTCGCCTTGCAGGTAGGATCCAACAGGGTGACGTCCATCCCCGAGTAGCCATTGGCCTGAAACAACCATCACCAAAGACATAGTTGGGGGTCCACAGGCAGTTCTGCTGCACAATTGACACAAATGACAATTGCCTGGTCTTCCAAGGACAGGTGGTGAGAGGCCTGCATCGTGCTCCTTCCCCACTTATCTCTTCCCAGCTGCTCACCTCTCAACTCCCAAGGATAGTATCTGTTGGCCTTGGAAATTCAATAGCAAAATATTGACACACAAGGATCTGGGACCCCTCTGTCACTGAGAACAACAGGAACCCGGTGAGAATCGCAGCCAACGGGAAGTAGACCCATCCAACTGCAAAAACAGTATCACGCCTCCAGAGTTCAAAAGTGAAAGAGATAGGGAGAAATTACAGACACAGACTGGGGCCAGATGGGAAAGGAAGTGTCCTCTCTTCCCTCCTGTAATCAGCTGCACTGACCTGAAAAGAATCTTTTTCTACAGCCACGATCATCTTCTCACTGTCACATTTGACGGACAGGGCAATATCCACGCTCCCTTGCACCTCTTGTGGCTCTCTGAGTCCAGGAAACAGCTGTATGCTGGGAATGACAGGGTCCCTTGGCCGAGGGAGCCCATCTTCTCCCTCTTCATTCCAGCCTTTCCTGGCAATATCCGGGAAAGGAAAGGGGAGATCTCCATTATGGCCTCCCGCTCCCCGGATGGGCGGGTTCCGCAGGGCAGGCAGGGCGCCAGGGCCCAGCAGGATCCGTAGCTCAGGAGGGATAGTGTGGACTTCTTCATCTCCCATCTCCTCTGCTGGTGACAGAAGAAGGCAAAACATCATCAGTGTTTGATGCCAGGCCTCCACCAACATCGCTAGAGGCAGAACAGGAGGGATTAGCACAGAATGGGCAGGTGTGAAATGACTCTTAACAAGCAATGTATAAAAGCCATTAGAAGTCTTGGAGCCAGAATTCCAGTCCTGGTGTTCTCTCTAACTAGCTCAGTGGCTTTGGACAGGTGGCTTGCTTCTCTGTGCCTCAAATTTGCTTTTCCAGTTTTTTAAATTAAGGGGTTGGAAACGATCAGTGGTTCTCAACTTTGGCTACACATGAAAATCACTTGGAAGCTTTAAAAAACATTCCTATGCCCAGGCTGTACCCCAAATAATTGAAACTCAGACTCCCTGGGGTGGTATCCAATCATTTATATGTTTTAAGCTCCCCATGTGTAACTGCAATGAGCACCTAAGGCTGAGAGCCAACAGAGTACACAGTTTCTAAGGCTGTCCAGCCTAGAAAAATCTGTAATTCGAATAAGTTATATGGGGCAATATTATTCCATTCAAATGCCACTAAAATACTTTCTTGGATCAAGAGATTCTTTTGATTAGTTTCTCTAAGGGTGTCTTGAAACAATATTGGTATGTTAAAACTGCTTTGTCACCTTCTTTTTGACAGCTAAATTCTAACAGGTGTCTTTTAGAACCTAGTCCCTTGAAAGATAAGAAAGAGCTGCATAGACACATTTACTCCTTCAAAGGGAGAGATGTATTTCCATACAATCAACGCTCAGTATTTTGTCATATTTCCAACAATTAAAAATAATGATAATTTCCCCAGTATTCTTTGTATCTACTATCTAAGGCCAGCGGATGTATACTTGAGATCAAATCTATCTCACTGGAAGCTGGAAGTGAAGATGACACTTGGACATTACCTCTCCTTCAGTAGTATTCTTTGGAAAAGATGCCACAGCTTTATGGGTCCAAAAGAAGTCATAGCTTTGTAGGGTTTTTAATCTGCACTTTAAAAAAAACCTTCACAACAACCCTGTAAGGTCAGTCCTATTATTTTCCCCTTATTACTGAAGAAGAATCTGTCGCTCAGAGGTGAAGTGACTTCTCCCCAAACAGTGACTAAATGGCAGAGCTGGGGCTTGAACCTGTACTCCTAATCTTTGTTCCATTGACATTTCACTCAGTGGCAGTACCATGAGCTGAGGAACAAGTCTGGAGATCAGAAAACTAGAGTCTGAAGTCACGCTAGCTATAAGACACTGGAAAACCTCAAGAATTTGTTGAGCCTCTGCTTTCCAGTTCATCTCGCCTTTCCTCTGGGTATGAACGCCCAAGTATGAGTCCTTGTGGCTGTTTTGTTAGAAGATACAGCCTTTGACCATGAACTTCTTTCCTGCAGTCTTAACTCTGCTGTATTCTCAGCCATAAGTGGTCATTAGGTGCCTCGGAGAGAAGAACCTAATGTAATCACACTGAAGATAATCTATAACACAGTTCTCTGAATATGTATTCGACTATGCCACTGAAAATCTGTATTAGTTTACTCAAAATCTCTTTCTAGGCAATTTTAAGCCTCCTGATAAAAAGTAGTCAAATTACTAAAATGTGTAAGAGAAAAACAGTAACATATAAGCTGAAATGAGCATTCATCACTGGAAAACTTCATTTGGGGATATTTTTTATACAACTTGAAAAAAATTCTAACTTACCACTGTTTTCAAGCCGAAGATGAAATCTGTTAGCCACAGGGGCCACTGTGTATGAAGTTACTGGACCGTAGCCATTGTCCAAAGCCCACTTCACCAGATTCCCTTGAGTTGAAGGAATGTCATCTCTTACTGATTTGGTCATTGTCATAGATCTTTCACTCTCTTTTCCAAAGCCAATACTGTTAGGAGCCTGAAGATAATAGCAAAAATTCATTCATGAGTCTAAAATTTAACAGTACGTTAGATAATAAAAGTTAAATATCTTAAATAAGTAGATAATATATTGTGTATGAGGGAATTATTTATTCTTTTGATCTCCATTTTCTTTGGGCTAAGAACGATGATGTAAAAAACCTTTAATGGTAGATTAAAAGACATCTATGCATGCTGCTTGATCATACTATTTGTACTGCCTATGCTGATAAAAAAAAATCATCCCATCACATGTAAGTAGTTACATACTAAGTACACCTAGTCTATAACTATATAGTCTAATGTTTAAATTATTAACACACATAAATACAAATAATAAACTCTCTTATTTTTACTTCAAATGACATATAAAGTATACAGTATATTACTTAAAAATACTTAAAATGACATATAAAGTATATATGTTCTGTCTGTAAACTTTATATATCAAATTCCCATGCTTCCACTTCCTCTTCCCCTAGATTTCAATGAAAGCACAATTCGTCATACCCACTTAGCAGTGGAGATATGTTCTGAGAAATACATCATTAGGCAATTCTGTCCTTGTGTGAACATCACAGAGTGCACTTACACAAACCTACGTGGTAGAGCCGGCTGCACACCTCAGCTAGATGGTACAGCCTATTGCTCCTAGGCTACAAACCTGCACAGCATGTTACTGTACTGAATACTGCAGGCAGTAGTAACACAGTGGTCAGTATTTGTGCATCTAAACATAGAAAATGCACAGTAAAAATATGGTATTACAATCTGATGAGACCACTGTCATATATGTGGTCCCTCATTGACTGCGGGAGCAAGACTGTACTTATACGTGCAAGACTGTACTTCAGTGTGGAGACTATCCCATCTATGTAATCTATTAAATTCTACATAGTAAAACAACCAATGTTTATATTTCATCTAAAATGTATGACCAATTAGCAATTCTATAACTGTATTCATTTGCCAATTCTATTAACCGAATATACTTAACATCTTCTATTCTAACTATGAATTGATTAATTTAGGTTACTCTGCCTTTAAGTATCACTATTTTATCCAGTAATACAAGTAGGTCTTAAGATTAGCTTTCAGGGATGGGTGCAATGGCTCACATCTATAATCCTAGCATTTGGGGAGGCTGAAGCAGGAGGATTGCTTGAGCTCAAGAGTTTGAAACCAGCCTGGATAACACAGGAAGATCCCATCTCTACAAAAACTTCTAAATTAGCCAGGCATGGTGGCATGTGCCTGCAATCCCAGCTACTCAGGAGGCTGAGGTGGGAGGATCACCTGAGCCCACGAGTTCAGAGGTTGCAGTAAGCTATGATCATGCCACTGCCCTCTAGCCTGGGTGACAGAGTGAGACCCTGCCTTAAAACAAAAAAAAAGATTAGCTTTCATTGGATAATCAATTACAAAATAAAAACGATAGAAATATTTTTGGGAAAGAATATAAATGGACTCTACTCAACCAGGTTATTCAACCAGAAAGGGGAGGGTCAATTTCTACATCAACTGCTGACTCCTATGGCAGTGCTCTTGTCAGAGAATGAGAGAGCTGAATGCTGCAGAGGGGCCCCCAAAGGAAGGCACCATGTTTTCAACAACTGCACCAGCAGGGCTGGAAAGCCCTTCCAGTATGCAGATTACACCATTTTCACGCTGTATAAAAATCACTTTAATTTCCATGCCCAATGATTTTCTCCTGCATGCATGCAGCATTTTTCCTAAATTCCTCATTTGTTTCCCATTCTGTTTGCCCCTAACATGACTAAATATTAATCCTTTCCCACTGTAAAACTCTAAAAGATTCACAGGCTCTAAGTTCTCTCGGCCTATGTGGTTGTGGGATATTGGCTGAGGCCACATGTATTTCAACTCAAAGCTTAAAGGATCTCATTCAGTATATTTTTCTATTACCTAAAGCGCTTATCTGTGGAATACTGCCAGATTCACCAGTCACAAATACTATACGCTAAGGAACCAGACAGAACTTTAACCAACTTCTGCAGCCATTTGTAAACTCAGTTTAACAGATTCAGAATATTTTAGCTCTTACTCCAATACAGAAAAAAACTCCTTAGAGGAAAGAAGGGCTAGGGAGGAAAGAAACAAGAAAGGAAGGAAAGAAGGAAGAAGGCTAAAATGAGATAATGGAAGATCCAATTTATTCTTAGAACTTTTTATTCATTTAGTCAACAGTAGTTTCTTAGGCACAGCTTCTTCTAGCCTTTCAGAGCTACATGTCATTTTCATTGGCTGGAATCACAACAATTAGGCTAAACGATACCACTTGCCCTCATCTGCCCTAGTCTTTCATGTTGTCGGACAGCTGAGAAAATATCCTATCTCCAGAAAACTATCATCATAACTGCCACCTGTCCTTTCGCACCAATGTGGAATGAGCTGTTTGCACCTTTCCACGTTAAATCTAGGAGCCGTCAGTACATCTCGTTTTGATTATGTCTGGGAACTTAAAACACTCAACATCTATCTACACTTTTGTAAAGCAGCAAGGCTTGGGTCCATGGCAGACAGCTTGGTTCCCAGCATCGAGCAAATTCTCACACTGTACTTCTGGAAGTCCCTAGGCTTTTTCCAGCTTTAGTGAAGCTACTCCAAATGCAGGTATACAAGGGAGTCTCCAAAAACTACCACCATCTTTCTCAGCCTTATCTCCATGAAAGATGATGAGTGAGGTTTAAGCGCCTCCACTCTCCCCCATATTTGCATCTTGACTGATAGTGGAGGGGAGAGAGTCATTGGGGAAGGGATTGGCCAGACAGCATAGTACATATTTCCACTGAGATTTTAAAGGATGTCTTCTCCAAGAACAAGCTGCCCATCATCGACCCTGAATTCCTGAGGCCACATGAAATAGTATAAGCGGAAACCTCTAACAAGTTTCCTCCGTCTATTCTTTTATGTTTTAGAGTTCTTCCTATCATAAAAGTGATTATGCATAGCCCACAGAGGACCTGAGAAAAGAGCCAGAGCTGAACAAGGCAATGGAGACACCTCCAGTGTTCCCATTCTTGCCCACTGCATGGCTCTTTGCACCGCTTTTGACCATTTTGTCATCTGGAGGGCACATCTGCCCATGCCACACCCCCAACACACACATGCATAAGACATTCATATTTAATGGTGCTCTTCTTAGGGACTAAGGGATTGGTAAGGAGCTCCATCGGGCTCCTTACCAATCCCTTAGTAGACATTTTTCTTTCTATTTACCTTGTTTAGAGAAGTACCCTAATTGTTCCTATACACACTCTGAGTTATTTATGGAAGGAAGATGAACCCCCTTTTTATGCCAGGCACTCTGCTAGGCATATATTATCTTATTTAATTCTCTTCCAAAATATGAGGAGATAGGAATTACTATTCCCGTTAAGAGAAAGAGAACCTAAGACTCACAGAAGCAACACATGTAGCTGAGAACTTACATGTGCAGGCCTGAGGTGAAATACCCCATAGGCCCCTAACAAGTACTTGGCAAATGAATTAACAAACAAATGAACTCAGCTAATGAACCACAAACTCAAGGTGAGGACTATCATCATACCCATTTCACAGATGACCAAACAGACTCAGTGTTCATCAGTTAGACTGCACAGTATCTACTAGGAGTAATAATAATTGGAGATGGGATTCAAATCTAGCCCTGTCTGGCAGATAGTCAAGATTCTTTCCACTCCACTCCACTGTCTCTAAAGGAAACACTAGAAAGAAGGTTTCTATAAACCACTGTCCCTTTTCTAAACACTAATTTCAACTTTTGTAGGAGCAGGTAACTTTCTCTCACAGTATGCAGTCAGAATTCACATCTGAAACAGGGAATTAGAAAATCACAAAGCATAAACTGGTTGGGAGAATAAAAAAGAACATCATGAAACATTACCTAATTGTTTAGTAATGTTGTCATGCATTGTCCAAAATTGGCCTGGAACAGGAGTACGGCCAACGAGAGGAATATAAACAGATCCTGTACTGGGATGAGCAATCTCATTTCTAGCCTTTCTGATTCATATGAGAGATGGGGACGTTCAAAGTGAACTCCAGGACTGCCATGGACCAGGCACACATACTCAGGGAGAGAAAGAGCTATTGAAGGGTCAAGGCTGGAAGAATATTTACACAAGAACTCCAGCAGGGAATTAAAATGTACCGTATGTTTTTGCCTTTCAAAGCATGATTCCCTTTCCTGTTTTTGTTATTCTGAAATTAAAAACATTTGGCCGGTGTGCCAGGCAGCAAAAGCAGCAGACAGCCCAGGTCACCAACACCCCGCATGCCATGCCAGAGAAACCAATCAAAACATCTCTGACTTCAGATCATGGCCAGGCTTTTGGCTTGACAACAAATTAGAGTATCACTGTTACATATGATGGCTCATTGTGATCCTAGCAAAGTTTAAAAAAAACCCCAAGGGAACCAGAAACGATTACTTTAAAATTAAAATATGTGTGCTAGTGGTTTTGCCTGCTGCCTCTGGTGAGTGCCTTTACATGGCGTTGCCTAGGGAACTGCTGGCTTTGCTCACTGGGGTATCACATGGAAGGCGCCATGAATGGACGAAGAATAACAAAACCAAAGGCATCCCTCTCCCAAAATACTGAAAACATAAAACCCACTTCAACTGATTCAGTGCAGGTACTAAAAGAGAAATTGGCCAAAAAAATTTTAAAGACAATGCATAAAAATTTGAGCCCACAAAAGAGATACTAAAAAGATAATCATCTTCTGAAAAAACAGGGAGGAGGATTTTTCTTTAACTTTCAATATAATTCAGTCAAATAGTTATTCACTAAGCATATTTAAGATAAGATTTACTTTACCAAGTTTCAACATTCAACTTTTGAAGAAACCAGCTGCTGTTTGCCCATGATGCCAATGGACTAAGCCTCATATGTACATCTCTATTAAATAGAGGGCCTTGGGAACAAGGTGGAGTAGACTTGTCCAGCATCATTTCACTGACCTCACAGTTACTGTGATTCTTCTAACAGTGTTTCACACTTAGAAGTTGGAAGCAAGCAAAAAGACAGGCCAACGTTTTGCATTTAACTCAAAAAGAAAAGCCAATGCTGTGAGCTGGCCTCAGCCTGATTTCCCATATTTTCTCTAAGTACCTAACTGTAAAATAAAAGCTGATATTCAGAACTGTGACACCGAGGTCCTGGTAGGATGCTCAATACGAATTTAATTGTGTTCATCACTTTACACTTACTATTAGTGGAAAGCATACTAATATATTTCAGGAATTTCACAAATGAGGGAGCTGGGGTTCAGAGAGGTTAGGGACTTGCCAAAGGTCACAAACATGAGTTTGTCTTTATCTGAGGCCCTGTTTTAACCACCACACCTATTTTATAGGAGCGTCCTATTTTGCAAAGTGAAAAGTAATTGAGAGAGCTTAGAGAGTCCAAATAGGCAGAAACTTTTAAAATAACACATATAAGCACAGCTTAAATTGTGGTCATTCATCTAAACAAAAGACATGCCCAATCGACTTACGATAATTTTCAGGCTTCCCTTAACATCAAAAGATTTGATCACCCAGTTGACAGACTTTTTGCACTTCAAGATCAGGATGAGATTTTTGACCACCTCAAGACCCTCTTGAGAAGGTCTTACATCGATTGTTATATCCACCTGGAAAGCACTGTGAATGGAAAACAAAGGCAAAATTAAGACCTAAATGCCAGAAAGTTGCAACTATCTCCCCTCTTCCAAGTCTTCATGTTTCTAGTGTCTGGCCAGTTGATTAAAAAGCTGGAGTTGATCCCAGGCCAATGACATGTGCAAAACAGATTGTTATTGCACATATAATGAAACTGTTTTACATAACAATAGAAACACGCTTGCTGATAATTAGTCACTAAAGTTTTTCTCTTCTTTGGGGGAAAAACATGGCGGTTACTTAATGCAGCCACTGTTCGAGGTGGACTTGAAGGAACCAGAAAAGTTTACTTTTGAAACAGTATTGTTGCTTTTACAACCTTTAACACCGTTGATGTACAGGTTTCCAATTTGGCCACATGTCCACATTCCTTCAAAACTGAAGTAGGTAGCAGTTTGGTGAGTTGGTGGGGGGATGGGGAGAAGGGAAACATGGTGGTAAAAAAAATTAGGAAACTTCAGAATAAAATAAGAGACAGACGGCTAAAGAATTTCTTGATTTATATAAGGTTTGCTTAAGCCATTAACAACTGCTACAGAATCATATCTGCATTTACTTTCCCAAACTTCTGGATATAAGGGTATTAAAATAAAGAAAACAGATGGTCAACCAAGTGATTACTGGAAAATTGATGAACACAACCTAAACTTCTAAGAATTCGTATAAAAGAGACTTTTTAACTAAACAATAACATCCATCTTTCTGAATTTAAGGGAACAGTCTTTATTTTTGTCTCAGCTTTACACACTTGTAAACCATACAACACATGGTATATTGCAATGAAGCCCCAGGCCTGACATCGAAGCGCATTCGCCGGACTGCTCCTATTCCCATTCCCTTTTCACTTTCCACAGAATTCCTCAAGTGGACAGAGTGGAATCTTACCAAAACTCATCTGTAGCTTATAAACCTTTAAAGTCAAACCCTGATTAGAATTTTAACCTTGAAATTCCTCTACAATATAAATTTAAATTTTTAAGTCACTAGTCCAGATTCAAAGGAATGAGGGTGAAATGCAGACTAAAGTGAAAGTACTTTTTCTCCTTTTTCTTTTTTTTTAAATTGCTAATTATTCTTGATAGGGAGGGTCAAATTTCCAGTCCAGGGATAGGAAGCTGAGAGGGAGCACAAGAACACAAGGCAGAGGCAACGAATGGCTCTTTGGCATGTCACCGTGAAGGGCCACTCCAGCGCGCGCGCACACACACACACACACACACACACACACACACATTTAAAGCAAAACAGCTCTGAGTGCCTAAGTGCTCTGGGGACACCATAAACAGAGCTTTATTAAAAACAGAATGTAGGGCTGGGCGCAGTGGCTCACACCTGTAATCCCAGCACTTTGGGAGGCTGAGGTGGGCAGATCATGAGGTCAGGAGGTGGAGACCAGCCTGGCCAACATGGTGAAACCCCATCTCTGCTAAAAATACAAAAAATCAGCTGGGCATGGTGGCATGCACCTATAATACCAGCTACTCGGGAAGCTGAGGCAGGAGAATCCCTTGAACCGAGGGGCGGAGGTTGCAGTGAGCCAAGATCGTACCATTGCACTCCAGCCTGGGCGACAGAGCAAGACTCTGTCTCGAGAAAAACAAACAAAAAACAACAGCCCAGAACGTTACTAAGATCATAATTACATTAATAGGGCATATTTTACAATTTCCCTATCAGAAATAACCTTAGTGAGAGGTGATAAAGATGGAGCAAGAGTGATTGTGTCCTGTAATTAACACTCAGATGTTCAGAACAGGCTTCAGGAATTCATCTCCAATAGCTAGGATCTAGAGACAGATGCAAAATATAAAATATACCACTGGTGCCTTTACTCTCTTCTTCGAAGCTTCTGTGAAACATACCTGACGAAACCTGAGCATCAATGGCTCCCTTCCCTCCTGCATAGGATGGGCTGCAACCCTCCCTGCCTCAAGTAAAGGAAGATCTTTACTTTCATCTCTTCTCACACTCACACACTTAGACTGGCTTACCTGTAGGGGTTGGAGTTGGGGGTGATCAGCTCGATGATGTGTACTTCTTCATCCTGGGGCTGGCTGGACATCACACACCCTTCTGCTGGTTTGGGCTGAAGATACTCAGCAAGGTAATTGAGCGAGAGAAAATTCTTCCCTATGTTGCATTTGGGAGGGAACACTTGGTCTGGAAGAGGCACAGGTCAATCTGTCACATCACTGAGCTACTTGGTGACCACATTCAAAGGAAGGGGGGTGACAGTGACACAGAGCAAATGGAGGACACAGGAAACCATGAGCTCAAAGGATGGGCCTTCATCTGTGAATTCCTCAACCACTGCCCTGAAATGCATCCTGTTATGGTCACCAGTGACCTCCTATTGACTAGCCCCCAACTAGGGGCCTCTTTTGGCTAAGTCCTCTCCTTGCTTGTTCTCTGTGATACTTCCTGTCCTCATCCATTTCCTCTGACCTATCTTTCACATCTCTCCCACTGGCACCTCCTCTGCTCACAATCTGTTTAGACTCCATCCCAGAGAATCTGATTCAGAACACCCAGGCGGGGCCTAGGCAGCTTTCTTTTTTGAAAAGCTCTGTAGTTGATTCCAATATAAACCAAGGCTAAGAACTTCTCAGCTCCTTCCTCAATCCTCTTTCTTCTTATTCTTTTCCTTGGTGATATCAATCACTCTCATGCTTTCAACCTGCACCTAGATCATGATTCCTTTTCTGAGCTGTAGACTTACACTATCATCTGTCTACCAAGCATCTCCTACCTAAAAATTTAATGCTGAAATATTTCACGGTCAGCGTATTTAACATTCAATCCATTCTATCCCCAAATACACTCCTCCTTGGATATTTGTTATTTCAAATATCAGGAGAACCAACCACCTAATTCTCCGACGCCCCCTGTAGAATTAATCTTTCCCTTATATTTATTCCTCACAGCACTTTCTACTCTGAAGATGAAAGGTAGGAGTTTGGGGGAAACAAAGAAGGCAGACGTTCACTCTTTCTCACAATCTGAATACAGACAACTGAGGTTTATACGGCACTTTACAGTTTACACAGAGCTTTCACAGACATCTCACTGTTCTGAGAGTTGCTCACCACCTCCACTCGGGAAAGTGATGCAAGTACCAGAGTCTGAGGACACTCCCCCAACGGCACATGCCATTTACACAGCACGGCGGCTGATGGGATTTCCATCCATGGGCTTAAATGTTTCAACAGAACTTGAAAGAAACTGCTGGCAGTGTGACAGCTGGGACCAGAGTCAAGGAAGTTCTAGGTGTAGCATGCTCTTTCAGAAGGGATAATTAATCAGAGGCCTGGCACTATTATAAAACAGACTTCTGCCTTTTTCATCTTGAGGATAGGATGCCAGGGTTCAAATCCACATGAAAGTCTCACTTGGGACTAAGGAATCAAATCAGGGGTCCCAAGGCTGGGTCGATACTATCCCTCCCTCTCCCCAACTTGTGCAATTTCCCTTGTGCTGAGGTCTGCAGCACACACTGGGGCATCATGGCTCTGGCCACCATCGCACCCCTGGCACTACCCCAGAACAAAAAGGACCAGAGCAGTTCACAAGCCTCTGCTTGTGGGCTCCTTGCAAGAGAGCACTGGGCTTGCACTCTGCAGTCTCCTCTAGTTCCCCGCCCCCTCAGAGAGAAAAGCTCAAGGCTCCACCGACTCAGGCCATCAGAGCAGCCTCCCTCCACATCTGCTGAGGGTTTTGCCAGAAGAGCAGATGAGGTATGCACGCCGTGCAGCTGCAGCCCTGCGGATGCCTCCCCCACATCACAGGACGGAAAATGATATTGGAATGGCAGGGCTGCAATTTAATTAAGTAAGAGTGTATATGGGCCAGGGACAGGCCAGTCTGGAACTCAAGAGACTAGGACCCTCCTGGGATTGTGGCCGGCATATCCAGTTCCTAGGTGTGCCTGGCTTGTGTCTGGCACATAGTGGGCATATGGTATAGGTTTCCTGAATGAACAAACCATGATGTGAGATTTGAGACACGTAACAGAGTACCCATGCAAAGCCATGACAAAAGGTCTACACGACAAAAGGTTGATGTTAAGGGCTCTAGTCTCAGATGCCATTGTCACTAAATCGAGTAAGCTGATCACTTTTGTTGTGTGTGGTTTCTCCCCTACTCCCCAGTGACTTTCCAAATGCCTGGCATCAAAACTGACACCGAGTGCCAAGTAGAAAGGAAACCACAAAAGGGAACTCCTGGGCAGAAACCTGGCAGGTTTGGGGGCGGGGGGAGTCACATGCTTATTTGTATTATAGGAAAAGACTGACAGACGACTTTGAGACCCAGAAGGAAATACTCTGAGAGCAAGAATGAAGCTGGGGGGTAATGCAAACATCTCACTTTCCCGCTGTGGAAACCGAGGCTCTGGTGGTAAGTCAAGTGTTGCTTGAAGCCTCACGGCGAGACCAGCTGGGATAAGAGTAAAACTCTTAAATTCTTCCATTCTGGGTATATAGATGAGAGCAGTTCCTAAATGTCAGCAAGCATCAGATTGTCCCACCACCAGAGTTTCTGATTCAGGTGGTCTGGGTTGGGCCTGAGAACTGGCATTTCTATCAAGTCCCCAAGCGATGCAGATGCTGCTGGGGCAGAAACCACACTCTGAGAACTGCTGGGGTTAGAGCAACTAGGCCTCGAGGCCTGCGATCCCTGATTGAAAGGAAGTAGAGCCAGGTCGGATTCTGGGAAGCGGGAGATGAGGCTTGCTCAGTGGGGTCTGAGCTGTGGTCATAAACAGTATCACTTTATGCTCCACTGACCTCACCAAGGAACCTCATTTCCCTACTGTTTCTCCACGGCATGGCCCAGTGACATACCCAACTGGTGGCTGGAGTCAAGTTTCAGGGGTTCCAAAGGTGTTACCAAGGAGTTAACCTGTTTTTACTGCACCAGACACTAGGTCCTTTATGTTGGCTTCCCCTACCCAGTGTATACAGGCTTAACCAGTTAAGTGACAACTCCTGGCTCTCAGGGCAAGTGACTGCTGTGTGTAGAAAGAAGCTCCTGCACAGCAGAGAGAACACAGTCCAACATTCTAAATGTTGTTATAACAAATTCCAAGGGTAATCAACATTCTTTCATGCTACTAGAATTCTGCTTCAGAAAGGCAGCCCACTGGCCAGGGCTTAGAGTCTTTATTAAAAGGGATTTTTCATTTTGTCTCAGTGGGATTTGACCTCTGTTATTAGCTACTATCATGAGAGTACAGAAACAAACTTAGACTTTTTGAGCCCAACCCTCATCTAAACCCCCTCATCTTGGCCTCAACTAAACAAGGACATTCGTCCAGGTGGACCACTTTCCTTTCTGAGTTACGCTTATTTGGCTAAGACTTAACAGTGCAGCTCAGGCAACAAGCATTAACCTCAAGAGTCAGGAAGCCTGGGTTTGCGTTCTGGCTTTGCCACTTGTTAGTAACTTGGGTGTGAGCAGGTTCACTTAACCGTCTACTAAGCCCTCTGTAAAATGGTGGAAGTGACGTCTTCCTCCTGGGATTCCTGTGGGTTAAGTGGGGTGCATGTGAAGGCCCCTGAAATGGCCTCTGCACGTAGCATCCTCTCTGTCAGTGTCCACCTTTCCTGCCTCTGTCACTCACACACTTGAAAAACAGCCCAGATCCAAACAAGAGTTGGGATCAAGTGTTCACGAGCCCACCCTTCCCTGTCTTGTCTGTGAAGGAGGTGACAGCTGCTGTAGAATTTAACAGAAAGCAGCTGGATGCTGAAGACCTGAAACGCAGTGTTCACACAATCACCTGGCTGTAACAAGGACCCATTCACAAGAGTTATTTCCTAGTAACTTACGGGGGCGGGGGGGGGGGGGGTTTCCCCAAATATACTCAACTGAAAATAATGATTAAAAAAAAAAAAACAGGTCTGGCCAGGTGCGGTGGCTGACGCCTATAATCCCAGAACTTTAAGAGACCAAGGGAGGAGGATCTCTTAGCCAGCAGTTCAAAACCAGCCTGGGCAACATAGCAAGACCTGTGTCTACAAAAAAATATAAAAATTAGCCAGGTGTGATGGCATATGCCTGTAGTCCCAGCTTCTTGGGAGACTGAGGCAGGAGAAGCACCTGAGCCCTGGAGGTTGAGGCTGCAGTGAGCAGTGATTGCACCACTGCACTCCAGCCAGGGCGACAGAGCGAGACCCTGACAAAAGAAAAGAAAAGAAAGAAAGAAGGGAGGAAGGGGAGAGAGGGAGGGAGGGGAGAGAAGGGAGAGAGGGAAAGAGAAAGTTTCTTTTTTTTTAAATAGGCTTTCAGGCCAGGCATGGTGGCTCATGCCTGTAATTCCAGCACTTTGGGAGGCTGAGGCAGGCGGATCACCTGAGGTCTGGAGTTTGAGACCAGCCTGCCCAACATGGTGAAACCCTGCCTCTACTAAAAAAAATTACACAAATTAGCCAGGCCTGGTGGTGGGTGCCTGTAATCCCAGCTACTCGGGAGGCTGAGGCAGGAGAATTGCTTGAACCTGGGAGGCAGAGGCTGCAGTGAGCCGAGATCATGCCACTGCACTCCAGCCTGGGTGACAGAGCGAGACTGTCTCCAAACTAAAAGGCTTTCAAAATTGAGTTTCTGGATAGTTCTATCCTTCTCCAATGCAAGGAAATTTAAATTAATAAGGCAAACTCTTATCAAGACTATACACTTCTTTTCTCCAATAATTTGTCCTTGTAATAGTCATTTGTACTAAAAATATATTTAAACACTTTTCCTCTGCTTTGTCCGAAATGTAACCTGTGTCTCAGCACCACAAACTAACACTGGCTTCAAACATTTGCAGAACACAGGTAACAGGAAACCACCTGCTGACCCATTCTGCCAACTCCTCCACTCCATCAGTCATCAGCTCCTTCCCACACCCTCAGCTTCTCGCCTGCATTTGCTTTTTTTGCCTTCTGTGCGTGGGTGTCTTCTAAATCTTACACAACAACCTCCTCCTTTCTCCCCATGCTCCTCTCTATTTTTCACTTGGCCATAACCAGGCCTGTTTCCCTAGGAGGTAAAAAGAAGGGAGGGAACACGGGAGGGTGGCGGAGCCTGGGGCCAAATGACCCCTCAGGTCCCTGCCAATTCCAGCATTCTATAATTCTGTGATTCCTTCCCCTAACAACCTGGTTTCAGAAAAGAAAGCAATTGCCTGTCATAAATCAGCCATTAACTGAAGCCACATAAACTTTACCTTCCCCCACTTTAATATAAATGTTTCTTGCTATCTTGAGTTCGGTGAACGAAGTAACTGCTCCATACTCCTTTTGGGCCCAATTTAACAGATGTTCATTTCCATGGGGGAAGTTCCTTTCTTCTGTTTCTGCTGTCAAGGAGAAGTTTCCTGATGAAAAGTGGACCACAGAACCCTCAGACACCTAGAGGAAACAGAATTGCATATTTAACACGGTAGAGTTACTGGACCTGAATCCTAATTAGAGAAATCACTTCTCAGACAACTAATGGGTATTTGTCAATCGAACCTTCTTCCTTTGTCACACAGGCAGATCAGCTTTTTAAGGCAGCTAATTCAAGAAATAATCCCAAGCCTAGTCCTCCCAGACAATGGCAAAACCACCAGTGCAGGATATCCCTCTGAACCTTGAAAGAACCTTGTGATGATGGCCTGCATTGTGCCCTGTGTAATCATAAGAATTATCACTGCTCCATCCTGGTCAACGTGGTGAAACCCCATCTCTACTAAAAATACAAAAATTAGCTGGGCGTTGTGGCACGTGCCTGTAGTCCCAACTACCCGGGAGGCTGAGGCAGGAGAATTGCTTGAACCCAGGAGGCGGAGGTTGCGGTGAGCCGAGATCGCGCCATTGCCCTCCAGCCTGGGCAACAAGAGCGAAACTCCGTCTCAAAAAAAAAAAATAATAATTATCACTGCTATTTCCAAGAAATCTAATTGAAGACCAAATTTTCCAATGAATGTATTTCAAGTCAAGTGGAAAGCCTCGATGAATGTTCTTATGGGCTTATAACGAGCTTCAGGATCAAGACAAGTCATCCCATGCCAGGCGCGGTGGCTCACACCTGTGATCCCAGCACTTTGGGAGGCCTAGGCGGGCAGATCATGAGGTCAGGAGATCGAGACCATTCTGGCTAACACAATGAAACCCCATCTCTACTAAAAAATACAAAAAATTAGCCAGGTGTGGTGGCATGCACCTGTAGTCCCAGCTACTCAGGAGGTTGAGGCAAGAGAATCACTTGAACCCAGGAGGCGGAGGTTGCAGTGAGCCAAGATAGGGCCATCGCACTCCCGCCTGGTCGATAGAGTGAGACTCTGTCTCAAAAAAAAGGACAAGTGATTCCAAAGTCCTGTTAGGAACTGAACACAACTTTCAGGTCTTCCACAGCTGCGGCATCTGCCGACAGTCACCACCATAGGGACACAGCGAGAGTCCTCTTGGTTTATGTTCTCCTGAGTACTGAGATAAGAATGGCCAAAGGTTGCCAGCCTTCCATCACATTACTCTATCTCACAGCAGTGAGATGAATGTTTGTAACAGTTTATTTTGTGAGACCCCCAAATTCCCACAGATAATGAAGTCAAGAGGCTATTAAACTGATCTAATAAAACTTTCAGGATGATTTATGCGAGTCCCTCATTCTTGCTGGACGTATTTAGACCACTGCTGACCTAGCATATTATGGTGTGTATATAATTAACACGTACAAAGGAGGAAAATCGTCATCTTGTTGCTGTGCTATAATCAAATTTACTTGCTGGTGAAAATATGTATGCCATTTTTATTGGCTAGCATTTATAAAATAACTGATTTTTATCAATGTCATGGTGAAACCTCAAAATGTGGGCAAAAAGGCTCACAAATTCCCAAGTCATAGAACTATTAATGTCTTGTATTAAATTTCACATGAACCATTTATTTATAACAAAAAGTAAGCCATTTCTGAAGGCTAAGAAGCAAGTCAAGGGCAGGGATTTTATTAGTGGTTCTATCACTTACAGCAGCGTTTTCAACTTTAACATGCACAGAATTATATTTACCCAACGACTGTGCTAGGCATTAATATTTTCTATACAATTATATAAAGGTATCTTCTGAAAATGCTGGCAAAAAAAGTACTTCACTTAATTGATTCCATGACCTACTAATGCTGCAAGCTGAAAACGGGAATCACCTGGCGAGTTTCTAGATCTTCTGATGCCCAGACCACACTCCAGGCCAATAAGAATCTTTCAGGTGGGTTCTAGACATTAGAATTTTTTTTAAAGCACCCAAGGTGATTCCAATGTTCAGCCACGTTTGAGAACTCCTGCCTTAATGGACACTGAGTGATCCGCTATTAGAGAACAGGCCCACTGTGGAGCACCTCACAGCTTCCTCTGCACAGTGGTTCCTAACCAGGTGTGATTTTGTCTCCCAGGAGACACTCAGCAGCCATGTGTAGTAACATTTTTGCTTGTCAGAGCCGAATTACCCAAGGGCCGGGCACAGTTGCTCACGCCTGTAATCCCACCACTTTGGGAGGTTGAGGCAGGCGGATCATGAGGTCAGGAATTTGAGACCAGCCTGACCAACATGGTGAAACCCCTGCCTCTGCTAAAAATACAAAAATTAGCCAGGCATGGCGGTGCATGCCTGTAATCCCAACTACTCAGGAGGCTGAGGCAGGAGAATCGTTTGAACCCGGGAGGCGGAGGTTGCAGCGAGCCAGAGATCGTGCCACTGTCCATCTCAAAAAAAAAAAAAAAGAATTATCCAAAACGTAAGCAGTATAGAGACTGAGAAATCCTGCTCTACCCTTTAGACTGATGGTCACTGCCACTGAAACATCTACTGGATTCTCAGTTTGAATCCCCAAATTGATAGCCCCTTCTATGCTAGAAATTAGTCTGTTTAGGATTTAGTAAGAGTGTCTTGCCTTTCTCGTTTGTATTGGCTTGAGAAGCCCTGAGTTAACCATTAATAAACTGGGTGTAAACCACAGCTACTCACAAAAGCTACCACTGACTGCACACTTACTATGTATCAGTGCTGTTAAGTGTAGTCACGATCTTTTCTGAATGTCCTGATGCCAGTTATAAGTTACAAACAAAACCGGTGTGGAACATGTAGCTCTGACCTTGTTTTGATGTCGCCCGAATAAGAAAAAACTCATGAGCCATTTTCCTGGCAAAAAAAATAACCATGCCCACCTAAGTGTCACTTCTCTGAGGCTTAGCTACTCATCAACATTGAACTTCCAACAATGTTCATCTAATTTTTTGGCTTTTGCACTGTGGTAAAATCTTCTTTTCGTTTGTACTAAAAAGGCATTTTTATCAAGGCTGTCACCAAAACCCACAACAGTCCAGAGGCCTTTGTCCTACTGCCAGCACAGTTCTGGATGTTTAGACGAGAAACCCTGGATGTTCGGCTTGTTTCTCATTCACGTTGTGGCCATAAACTACGGCAACTGGGCTTTAAATACATTACACATAGAGTACATGTTTTCAGAGCGGAAAGCAGGATATATCACTCTGGTGCAATCCAGAGGCAAGAAAGCAAACAGCACAAACACAGAAGATAACAACAGCAACTCTGGAATATGTCCTGAAGTAATTAAAGAGCGACGCCCTGATGAAGCTGGTGATGGGGCTGATTCCTGGAGAAGGAATAACTCCCTCTGCTCCCTCCAGGCATCCTCCTCCTCGCTGGGCCAGCAGCAATAAGGTTCCTACACTCAGGGCTGAGGAATTTGGAACTGGAGTTAATTGCCACTCCTCAGGCACATTCCAATAAGAAGAAAAGCAAAGCTGCAGTGAGGTATCCCCAACTGCAGGTCAGTGGAAATTTTCAGCTTCAGCAAGTGAGACAGCAATCTCCTCCTGACTGCCAGCTCTCCTGACCCTGACAAGGCTAGAGCTGAGTTTTAGAAGGTGTTGTTTTAGAAGGTATTGTTCAGATGTTATTTCCATCTGATCTGCGGAACTGTGAGGCAGGCTACGGTGACCTCTACAGCAGAGAGGAGGAAACCTCAGAGAGGCTAATGGCCTACCCAAGGCCAAAAGTCAGCACCAGGGCCAGACCAGAACCTGACTTCTGACTCCTGGTCACAGCTGGCCTCTGCCTGCCCCCTTCCAGAAAGAAGACCTCACTAGCTCCCAAGACAGAAGATTTCTGTTCTGTTAGATTCACTTTTTAAACACTAGTCTGAGCCATGCCTACCAGACCAAAGAATTCCCTCATCTTTCTTCTGTGAGAGAAGACTTGAAGTGTTTAAAGGTGTCACTTGACCTCAATCACATGTTTGCTTCTTCAGGACAACATCCCCAGCTTCTTCAACTCTGTCCCAGACACCCTGGTTGTCATAGTGTCAACAGGACAGTCTCTGAAAGATGGTGTTGGGACAAGATTCAAGGTCTCCAGGTGTGGACTGAGAAGCGTACTGTGATGGTTCATTTTATGTGTCAACTTGACTGGGCCACAAGGTGCCCAGATATTTGGCCAAACAATAGTCTGGGTATTTTGGTGAGGATGCATTTGGATGAGATTTAAATGTTAGGACACTGGGTAAAGCAGATTTCTCTCCCTGACATGTATGGGCTCATCCAATCAGTTGAAGGCCTAAATAGAACAAAAAGCTGACCCTCTCCCAAGCATTCCACCTGACGGCTTTCAAACCGGACATCAGTTCTTCCCGGTGCTACAGCAGCCTGCAGGCCTTCACACTGGAACTGGGGCATTGGCTCTGCACATTTTGGACTTGGTAGCCTCCACGGTTGCATGAGCCAATTCCTATAATAAATTTCTTTCTCTATATAGGTGGACACTGCATGAAGCATCCACATTGGCTTTAGCATCAGCTGAACCCTGCTAGGATCTCATATTTACTAATTGATATAGTTTACACATTTGTCCCCACCTAAATCTCATGTTGAATTGCAATCCCCAATGTTTCACATGGAGCCTGGTGGGAGGTGTTTGGATCAAGGGGGAAGATCCCTCATGAATGGCTTGGGCCATGCCCTTGGTAGTAAGCGAACTCTCGTTTTGAGTTCACGTGAGATCTGCTCATTTAAAAGTGTGTGGCACCTCCCCCTACACACTTTTAGTCTCTCCTGCTCCTGCTTTCGCCATGTGTAAGTGCCTGCTCCCGCTTCATCTTCCCCCATAAGCACCAACATCTGCTTCCTCTGAGATCTCCCCAGAAGCAGATGTTGGTGTTATGCTTCCTGTACAGCCTGCAGAACCATAAGCCAATTAAACCTCTTTTCTTATAAATTGCCCAGTCTCAAGTATTTCTTTTTAGCAATGCAAGAACAGCCTAATACACTAACCTATGCTTTAAACATACAGCCAACAAAGATTTATGGAGTGCCTGCCTACTCCATTGTTCTCGGTGCTGTAGACACAGTGGAGAACATACAGACAATCCTGCCCTTATGGAGATTAAAGTCTAATAAGGCAGCCAGCAGAGCAAAATAAGGCCACTGAGAAGTTAAAGACCTAAAGGAGATGACAGAACAAACCACGCAAATATCAGGGCAAGGAGCATTCACAGTTGAGATGCACCAAGTGTAAGGTCAGACACAGTGAAGAAAAGAGGTTTCATTGGTTCATGGTTCCACAGGCTGTACAGGAAGCATGGCTGGAGAGGCCTCAGAAAACTTACAACCATGGTGGAAGGTGAAGGGGAAGCAGGCATGACTTATACGGCAGGAGCAGGGGGAAGAGAGGGAGTGGGTGGGTGCTACACACTTTTAAATAACCAGATCTCATGATAACACACTATCACGAGAACAGCACAAAAAGGGAAATCCTCCCACCTCCGTAATCTAATCGCCTCCTACCAGGCGCCCCCTCCAACACTACAGATTACTATGTTATGTACGTATGTATGTATATATGTATGTATTTGATAGAGTTTCACTCTTGTCACCCAGGCTGGAGTGCAATGGCCCAACCTCAGCTCACTGCAACCTCCACCTCCTGGGTTCAAGAGACTCTTCTGCCTCAGCCTCTCAAGTAGCTGGGATTACAGGCATGGGCCACCACACCCAGGTAATTTTTATATTACTAATAAAGACAGGGTTTCACCATGTCGGCCAGGCTGGTCTCGAACTCTAGACCTCAGGTGATCCATCTGCCTCGCCTTGCAAAGTGCTGGGATTACAGGCGTGAGCCACGAAGCCTGGCCGGGATTATAATTTTTTTGTTTTTTTTTTGAGACAGAGTCTCACACTGTTGCCCAGGCTGGAGTGCAGTGGTGTGATCTTGGCTCACTGCAACCTCCTCCTCATGTGTTCAAGTGATTCTCTTTCACAGACCTAAATCGTATCATTTGCTGAAATGAAAAGACATTTCCACGTCATTCTTCTACTCTACCAGTCCATGCTCTAGACCCTGCATTAATTTTAATGGCATAGTACCTTATCAGAGTCTGGCTTGTGGAAGAAGACAGGCTATAAGGAGAATAGCAAAACACATAAAAAATGTAGGGAAAATAATTTTGTCTAAGGTGAGAAAGAGTTGCAATCATCACTGCAAGGAAAATAACTGCAAGAGTGTATAAGAGACAAACGATTTTTCTCTATACTCACGCCACTTCAATAGTTCACTTCTGGCATCAGATGTCTGGGTATTTTTACCACCCC
The DNA here is from genome assembly GCA_004027835.1 of Alouatta palliata. Taxonomy (NCBI): domain Eukaryota; kingdom Metazoa; phylum Chordata; class Mammalia; order Primates; family Atelidae; genus Alouatta; species Alouatta palliata. The sequence continues at coordinate 59,305 of PVKV010002828.1, read as the reverse complement.
AACCACCAACCAATTCTCCAACTCAGGACACCAACTGATGCTGTGTATTTTGATGTAATTCTGATACCATCTACCCGGACATAGGTCAGATTGCACACATTAAGGGCTCAGTCCCACAAGACTGCCCCTCTTCAGATGCTTCTGACAGAGGGGCTATAAATCATAGGTTCCCGTGACCCCGAGGTTCAACTATTTTCTAGAATGGCTCGCAGAACTCACGGAAACACTTTATGTTTATGCATTTATGGTAAAGCATACAACTCGGGAATGACAGCCAGATGGAAGAGATGCAGAGGGCAAGGTATGGGGAAGGGGTGAGGAGCTTCCGTGCCCGCTCTGAGAGTGCCACTCCCCCATGCCCCGGCACCTCTACGTGCTCACCAACCAGCAGCTCTCCAAACCCTCCCCCACAGATCAGGGGTTTCTAGAGAGCCTTCATTTCATAGGTATGACTGATAAAACCGTTGGCCATTGATGACTAAACCAATCTCCAGCCCTTCTCCCCTCCTTCAGAGGGGTGGGCTGGAAGTTCCAACTTCTAATCATATGGTTGGTTTTCTTGGCAACCAGCCCCCATCCAGAGGCTATCCAGGAGCCCCAGCCACCAGTCATCTTACTAGCATCTTCAGAGATTACTACGAGGGTTAGAGGAGCTGTGTGCAAGAGGAGGAGGAGACTATTCCACGCCTCATCTTCCACCTTATCCCTGGATGCTTGCCACAACACTGCCCCATTTCTCGTCCTTATAATCTCAACCAAACTGACACAGCAACTTCCCACCCTCCCAGCCACCATTCCTGTTCCTTCTACCCCTCCTCCATGCCGTCACCTGGACAATCCTTCTAAAAAGTAAACACATGATAAAGCAGAACATCACCTAAGCATCTTAACATGGCACACGACTAAACAGGGCGTCTGCCCACCCTCATCTCACGCCACTCTCCCACATACCCAAGAACCACTCACAGTTGCAGGACATGTCACGCTGCCACACACTCCTGGTTCTTTTTATGTCCGGCACCCCGCATGAACCCCTCTATCCTGCGTGCTCCCACGGCAAAGCGTTCCATTACCTCCCGGGAGTATCACTTGCCCTGTGAAGCCTCCCAGTCTCCCTGCTGTCCTCACAATGAGCTGCCCACACGTGACTTGCACAGACCTTTAGTCCATCCCTCTCTCACAGGGACTGCGACTGTTTGTCAGCATTATCTGCCACCCTCACTTGATAAAGAGCAACACCTCGAGGGCCAAGGAAAAACCCGGTTCATTCTGAATCCTGTGGGCCTGGCATAGTGCTGGGCATGAAGCAAGGACCCAACAATTGCTTGTTGAATGAAACTTCAACGTTGTTACCTACAGGAAAGGATACGCCATAATTTATTCATTCCCGTTACCCGAACTCCTTGCTTCCCTTACTGCCCAGGAAATGAGCTTTTGGCCAGGCTTTAAAGCTAATGATTTGATTTTTCACCTAATAACTCCACCTAAAAACCAATTATTAAAGCATATTTGGTAATTCCATGCCTTCCCCACAACCCACTGAACTCTCCTCCTGCTTGCTAATTAAAACCCAATCCTCTAACATTCCCTGACATGACAAATGTCTTCCTGTGGGAATGAACAGAGCACTAGGATCCAAGGGACCCAATTCCTAGTAAAGGTCTGCTGAAGGGGCAATCGTGAAGCACTTTACGGTCTAACAAATCCTAGGATGCTGAGATGCACCCGGACTCTCCTGAATGTTCCTCCCTACTTGAACCATGCACAACATTTGTATTTTAAATTCAGGTTATGCTACCAGACTTTTTTAAAGAGCAGAACATTACTCTATCTGCCAATTGCTGGGAGTTTTATTACAAGAACTTACGGCTAGGCAACCACAGCCAAGTTTATTATTTTTTCTGGATCAGATTCAACAACCTCATCCAAAAGTACATGAAAAAAGCCACAGAGGCAACCAGCCCTTTGTTTCCACACCTGTCTTTAAGCTTTAACTCTTAAAGTCCTCAGCAGATCCACAGAAGCCTCAAGGTTGATCTCAAGCCTGAGTGAGGTGCGCAAGTCCCAGCTAATGGGCACAGGCACCGTTTTCCTGGCACTGAGCTTCTTGGCTTCAGCACTTAGCACATGAGCTGACTCAGTGCCTGGCAGGTTGCACTGCAGCCTCTCTCTGGGCCTCCCCCATGTTGGTTTTGTCTTCAGTGGTGAGGAGAGGAGTTTTGCTGTGGATAGTGCCACACTGCCTCCTTGGCCTGTACCCCAAAAAGAATGCTCCCAGATGAACTCCTGAGGGAAATCCAGGCCACCCTAGATTAAAAGTGGATATTAAGTCTCATCTTAAGTTTCACTTCAACCTCCATCAAATCTATTCAAATGTTACCTTCTCAATGGGCCCATTTTGCTTTACAACGCCACCACCCAGCCCCACTGTAGGAATTCTGATTCTACCAAACCCACTTTACATTTTATTTCTATAGTACTTGTCACCTTCTAAAATGCCATATAATATGCTTATTGCCCACCTCCTTCCACTATAAAGTTCCTTCAGAGGCCGAGATCTTAGTGTGCATTGTCCATGGGTATATCCCAAGTGCTGGGTACAAAAAAGATACTTGTTAAGTATTTGTTTGATAAATAGAATGAATCTTGACGTCCAATTAACTGGCAGTGTCTGCCTCAGGTTCCGTGCTGAGGAGGCTTCGGAGGTCATATTCTGGAGTAGCAGAGAAATGGGAGCGAGTGCCACGAGCAACCATGTGTCTGCTGGGTAGTTAGCGAAAGCATCATTTCTCTGCAGCTACGTTATCCAACACAGGGTCCACTGGCCACATGGCACCATGAAGCTCCTGAAGTCTTGCTAGTTCAGTTGACCCGTGTTATAAATGTAAAATGCATACCACTTACCACAAGAGAAAAGTGAACTATTTCATTAATTTTTATTAATTGATTATATGTCTAAGTGATATTATTTTGGATCTGTTGGGTTAAATAAAGTGTCATTAATTTTATTTACTCCTTTTACTTTTTTTTTTGAGATGGAGTTTCACTCTTGTTGCCCAGGCTGGAGTGTAGTGGCGAGGCAAGACCCTGGCTCACCGCAACCTCCGCCTCCCGTGTTCAAGGAATTCTCCTGCCTCAGCTCCTTGAGTAGCTGGGATTACAGGCGCCCGCCACCATGCCTGGCTAATTTTTTGTAATTTTAGTAGAGACGGGGTTTTACCATGTTGGGCGGCAGGCTGGTCTCGAACTCCTGACCTCAGGTGATCTGCTCACCTTGGCCTCCCAAAGTGCTGGGATTACAGGTGTGAGCCACCACACCTGGCCTTCTTTTACTTTTTAAATGCACCAATACAAGCCTTAAAATTACATATGTTGTTTGCATTATATTTCTATTGGCCAGCACTGCTCTAGAGCCTCCTCCAAAATGACCCTAAAAAAGGAACATGTTTATGAACTGGTCATGTCCATCCATCCATCTGGTCTGGTCTCAACATAAATCATTGTCAAGAAAATATCTCAAGCCCAATGCTTCCCAAAGTGATGCAGACTCCAGGGCAGCGGGAGGTGGGAATGTAGGAAACTACGTTATAATCCTCCCTCCACCACTCGTGATTCCGATGCATCCTTGAGGAACATTGTTCTAGGCCACAGATACGAATGTTATTTAAACTCCAAATAATCTTTATAAAGCTTGAATGAGATTGTTTGAAGAACAAGCAAGGATCTCTCTTCTGCACTGATGATAAAAAGCCAAGAGGGAGAGCGTAAAGCCAAGTCATGGAGGCAGTCATCTCCTTGCATATCTCGAAAGGAAGAAATGGGCCTTGTGAAATAAGAGAAACCATAGCTCCCCAATGATAATGAAAAGGCCTATTGAGATCTCGGAGGAAATCTGTTCCAGGAATCTCAAACGCACGCGTGCATGCACACACACACACACACAAACACACACACACATATCCCCTACAACTCAGCTGTGGTCCATCTGGAACTTGAGTTATCAGCTGGGCAAGTGCCTGCTACTCAGGTTACAGGCCCTTGGGGCTGCTCTAACTCACACACCCAACTGCACACATGTCCATGACTTCGGCATTGGTGGAAGTTCAACACTTACACAATGAAAATTCACTCCTCCCCCTCTTCTGTCCCGCTCTACTCCCAACTTTCAGTATTCCTCTTCCCTTTTCCTGATTCCTGCACAAACAAATCTCTTTTTGGAGTTGTCTGCTTAGGAAAATAGAAAGCACAAAACAAGGAAAACAAATAAAGCAAAGAAAAACATACTGATATTTCAGAAACACCTGTCATGCCAAGAAATTGCTGGCTCAATTCCAGCGGGAAAAGACACACGTTAAAGGAGAATAGGTATTCCTCCAGAATCTCAGTTTAGGTTTAAGTGGGATCCACAGATTGGCCCTAGAAAGCATCACAGCCCACACACAGAAAGGCATTATAAAGATTATGCTTTTATGTATTTTGAGCACATGAAGCACAGCAAAAACAACCTTACTGGAACAGTATTGAAATATTTACCTTCCAAACGAAGATGGAATCCTGCATTCTGAAAGAAGAAAATCACACGTTCTCCCTACCCAATTCCTGGGAGGACCCCACTTGCCTATTTCCTCTGAAGCCATGTGATGTGAAATGCAATCTGAAACATGTTTTCTATTAACATATATCATGACTCAATGCTTTTTTGAAAAGATTCGTTTCAAAGAAATAATAACTTCCATGCCTGTGAACCTACATTCTTAATTTGCAAAGCTACATATTCATGAGCCATGGGATGATGGTATCTGCCAATCATGAATGCATGAAACATAAATCCATGCAACCATTTGAAAATTCTTGGGTGATTTTATGTAGTACCCAAAACCAGATTACTTTCTTCCAATAAAATGATTTAAAACATACTTGACTATTAATTTTTCTCAAAACATTCATGATGATCATCCTGTTCTTAATTTTTGCTGAAATATAAAAAAAACTAAAGAATTGAAAATGTCCTGTGTTCTTAACACCCTGCATGTTTACACACGTCCAAGAAGAAAGCTTTGAGATGCTGCCCTCCAAACACAAACATGGGCAAACTTGAACATGAGCCAGCACAAAAGCAATACTTTAATCTCCCATGGGAACATTATCAAGCCTACAGTACATGTGAGTGTGTATATATACAAAGAGAAGCAAAAGATACCATTCCATCTGAAAAACAAACTAAGTCGTCACAAGTTACTCAACTGATGGAGCACAAGCTGCTTTCTAACACAGTTTTCCAAAGTAGAGCCCCAGGCCATGCGGGAATCCTGTCCAACTTTACAAAACAATCTTCACACTCCTAGCTTTACCCTTCCTCATCTGCCAATGTTAGCCTGATAGAAGAGCTTACCCCCAGATTCAATGTGCATGTCTATCTAAACGATGTTTTTCAGGAAAAAAATTAAATGTTTGTATCCTTACTATTACTTGCCACATTCCTCTAATTTTGTCCTCCAAATGTGCTCCTGGAGAACCCCACAGGAGGGAATACTCTCTCTTTTTTTTCTTTTAAGTTACATCCAATCTGCCAAGCCAAGTTTAAGAGCACAAACTGAATTTTACAAATGCCTGGCTCCAAATATGTTCCTAGAATTCTCTTTATAGAGTTCTTCTTCATCAAGGCTGATTATCTCAATTCCATTTTACAGACAAGGAAACTGAGGGTCACAGAAGCTAAAGGATCTACCCAAGGCACACAGCTGGCAGATAACAGGATCCACAATAGAACCAAAGACCTGGTTTCTCATTCTAGAGCTCTTTCTAGTCCATCACTGTAGAGCAGTCAGCTACCAAGCTCGAAATCAGTAGTGTGGGGTAGACATGCACTCCCTCAGCCTCATGTGAACAAAACACTGGGAAATACGATACTAATCACAAAAACTCATGCTGCACACTCCTAAGTCACATGGATTCTGAATCCTCATGTCTGACAATGGAAAAACTGGGGCTCTAAGCAATCAGATAAAGGGCCAGATTACATACCTTTAGCAAAGAATGAGTGCAGATTCTGTCTGCTGGACTTCAAAAATGATGCTGTTTCCACTGTGGGAAGGTAGACACTTTGACTGGAAAGGTCATCTCCCTTTGGTGAGAGAACTGACTGGCTTTCAGGTCAGCAAAGACTTGGGTGTCTTAGGGCAGGATTTCTACCAAAACTGGATAGGCAAATACAAAGGAACAGTCTCCAGGCTTTGAGGACGGTGAAAAGGAAAAGCAGTAAGGCAAAGCAGGGGGTTCCACCCTTAGCTGCTGCTTGCAGAGATTCTCCTGGTGGGCTGTTTCCCACTCTGTCCCCCACCTCCCCAGCAATCTCAGGAACTGTGCTGGTCAAAGTGGAGGAGCATGGAATGGAAGGGACAGACCGAAATAGGAATGACTGTTACAGAAACAAAATAATTACTTGACTAGAAGTCAACTTAGAGTAAACAACGAATTGCCCAAGAATCTTAAAAATTTCTGTGACAGTCATTCTCAGCAAACTGACACAAGAACAGAAAATCAAACACCGCATGTTCTCACTCATAGGTGGATGTTGAACAATGAGAACACGTGGACACAGGGAGGGAAGCATCACACACTGGGGGCTGTTGCGGGGAAATGGGGGAGGAACAGCAGTGGGTAGGGAGGTTAGGGAGGGATCACATGGGGAGAAATACCAGATATAGGTGACAGGGGGATGGAGAAAAAAAATAAAGTTTAACCGAAAAAAAAAAATTCTGTGACGGTCAATTTTATATGTCAACGTGTCTGGGCCAGCTTCCCCAGTTATTCAATCAAACACTCATCTGCATGTTGCTGTGAGGGTATTTTGTAGATACGATTCAAGTCCATCATCAGGTGGCACTGAGGAAGGGAGACTGTACCAGATAATCTGGGTGGGCCTGATTCGATCCATTGAAAGCCATTAAGAGCAAGGCTTCCCCGAGGAAGAAGAAATTCCACCTGTGGACAGCAGCTTCTACTCATGCCTGAGCTGGCCTTCCCGAAGGCCTCCCTATGGACTTCTGATTGCCTTGCCTGTCGCCACAATGCCTTAAGCCAATTCTTTGTAATAAATCTCTTCATATGTATCCCTGACTGGTTCCGTTTCTCTAGATAAATGCTGACTGACAGCTCTTGGGAATGGCTGGTACAAGCCCCAGGGGAAACAGAGCTGCATAGTCTGGCCCACACAGGTCTTACAACAGTTTGGGAAAAAAAGTTCTAAAGGACATTTCCTTGGAGGGCAGGAATGGAGGTGAGGCCTCTAGCCCAAAACAATGATGTAAGAGCCTTGTTTGAGCTTCCTAATATTAGCCCTGAAGCAAAGGCAGAGCCCTCTTAAGCAGGCCACACCCATTTTCCAGTCTACATTGAAAAGTCTCTGAAGACGATCAAGGTGGTCTCCTAGTCAAAGCCAAGAAGGGTTGAACTGAACGTTTTTAGCATCAGTTAACAAACAGCTCCCAAAGGGTTAAGGATAGATGCAGATATTAAGCATGGCATTCTGGTGGAGCTGATCCAGAAATGCTCCAGCTGGGACCCCAGAGGGAAAGTGCTCTTGGGAAAGGGTTCAAGAAACAATTTTAAAATCCTTATCCAAGTGAAATACTAACATGATCGAGATCCCAGTACTGAAATAAGTCATTCACAACACACTTTGCTGAAACAAGAACTTTGCTCACCTGACCCGATGCCCTGATTTGGCTCTATGTGTTCAGTTCTGAAGTCCTGTTCTTGTGACAGTCATGAGTGGCTCCAGACTGGAGGCCAGAGTTACAGATAAAATTACGGTCATGCCCTCAAGTCAGCAGTGTGACTGTTCCCAATGAGGTCCCCATTGACCATTCTGGAAAGTATGATTATTATTATTCTTGCTAACATTTACTGAGTATGTACTAGGCACTGCCCATGGATTAGAGCCCCCACTTACCAGCTATGGGACCAGGTACACGTTAACCTCTTTGTCTCAGTTTCCTCATCTTAAAACAAAGACAACAATAACACCTACTTCACAGGCTTATTATAAAGACTAAATAAGGTCAAACATGTAAGTACTCAGAAGAGTGCCTCACACATGGCACACACCGGAAGTGTTTGTTAAACATACACATGTACATGTGCATCCTCACATCGGGCCATGAGATTTGTCTGGCAGATGCTGAGGTTGACAGGCCACAAGTTATTCCTCACTACGGCAAGACCACAGCCGTCTTATTCAAACTGCTAGAAAAGGATACAAAAACCCTGTTTTACTGGATTGGGGCAGCCCTGGCTCCCAACAGTGGCTCCGAATATCACTGTGCAGTCTGCATCACCTAGAACCAACAGAATCTTAATAACAGGCTGTCTGATAAAGATGGAAAGGCCAGACAGCAAAGGAACTGTGAGACTTTTGCCAGAGGTGACAGATGGATGAGCCCCTGACTTCCAGGTATTTACTGTGTCATTCACCACCTCAAAGGGACAAGGCAGAGGCAAACCAATGGTCACTCCCTAGCACAGTGGCATTAAGGACCCACAGTTGCAACAAAGACCCTGGGCCATCTAAGGATAAAGTGTTAGGAATCAAGGGCAAAAGCAGATCTTGAGATGCAAATTCTGTCCTAGACACAGAAATTAGAAAGGCTAAAGGGATTCCTTCCTCCCCTGCAGAAATCAGAAGTAGCTTCCACGCTAGAGTTAGATAACGTGGACTTGAGGTGCAAAAACCAAGTTGCCTCAAATAAACCCAACAACCTGTGCCCAGGAAGGAGCTGGACCATCCTGCAGTTGCTTTCTGAGATGGGGAGCGTGAGCCACGTGTGAAGAACCCTTACCAAGGGCGTCACTGTCTACAATTTATGAGGACCAAGGTACCGCCACAGGCTTCAAGCCAGCCTTCCTAGCATCTCTTGGTAGACAGCTGTTTTTTTTTCCCTCTCCTATTACATGGAAATAAAATATTCTGCAACCTCCCTTAACAAAACAGTCACTTTTTCTACCAAACAGCTCTTTGGAGGCTGGCCACCACGTCAACAAAGGGCACCAGAGACGTGATATTTGATACAATCAATTGCCCAACACTTGGGAAGGGCAGATGCATCTGATTACCAGATTAGCCTTAGACAGTAACGCCTTAAAGGACATGATGGGGTTCCACACAGAGAAACACCAACCTTGCCTCTTCAGTGAAAGTGAGTTTATTTGACCTCAGTTTGTTGAATGAAAGCAAAGCCTTCACAGGGCTGCGACCCATGCCTGCACAGAGACGTGACACAAGTCCAGCCAGAGCCAGGAAAAGTCTACACTTGCGTGAACCCTCCCAGACAGGATGTCTTCCTCAGGAAAAATACACTCAGACAAATCTCCCAAGGGCCACGGGCCATTCACTCACTCACATTCACCAGCCTTCGCCCAGCACGTTAGCATAAATCCCAGGGAGTCTTTCAAAAACTCCTTCTGGACCAGGTTTACCAGCAGAAACTGGGCTCTTTTCAATGTTCTAATTGCCACAGTGACATTCAGGAAGAGCTCAATGACCACAATGGGGCCAAAAACGCATTACTAGGAAACAGGGTAGTTGACTGACCCTAGTTCATGAGAGGATCAAGACCCATATAATTAAGGCTCTTAAGGACAAGCCACAAAACCAGCAGAGGAGCAGACTCCGGAATAAAAATGCATGGTACAGAACCACTTGGAATACCCCACAGGACACAATGAGTCATTCCACAAGAGACATTTAAAAAAAGAAGAAGAACCACCACCAATCTTGAAACATTTCGTTATTTAATCTTCCTGCAAGAGAGAATTTATCTGGTGAAAGACCTCACTGGAAAACCCAAACTGGTATATCCAGGACCCTGGAATACAGGAGTAACGCTTCTGGCCAAGCCAAGAGCTATGTTTGTGTCTGCAACCCTGACCCATTTGACACATTGTTCTCCAGAGCCAGCCACACGCAGGAAGCTGCCTTGATTGCATTTAGAAGAAGAGAATTCTCATTTTCTCCAATTTCTACTATTCTCTCCAATTTACACTATTATTTAGTGTAATAGTACTTATCACACTAAACTGCAATTCCCAATTTTTCAGCCAGCTCTCCCACATAATGGGAAGCTCCCTGAGGACAGGCAATTCACCCCAGTTCCCCCTGGATCCTCCACAGCTAGCACAGTTCCCAGTCAGGCTGGGTGTTGGATAAATGAACAAGAAAACTGGATGTTGGATAAATGACAACTAGATACATAAATCATCAAACCAGCTATGCTAATTCTGTGTTTTTTATAAACGTGGGGGTGGGGGAACTGCCAAAGAAGGGAAAGGAAGAAATTAGAAAAGAAAAAAATTATTTCCAGATTTTTTTAATGCAACACAATAGAATACAGAATTTAAAAAAAAAAAAAGTTCCCTCCTCCACAAGCAAACTTGAATGTCTGAGTTATTCTTAGGGCATTTTTGGACACTACAACCCTCAGTTACACATCACTTGGCTTCATGAAAATGTAACAGCTGGACATGCGCGATGGTGTCGGCTGTGCATGTCCCTTCCTAGTGCCGGGCTGAGCACACATCTGGGCCTATTTAGCAACTGATTGGAAATCTAGCCTTCTGATTTCCAGTTAAATACTAGGCACAGGAAAACAAATAGCACTTGTTTTTCACTGAGTCTTGTCAGTCATCCAAACTGCAGTGCAGACCAGAGAACTCTGTGGTTTGGTGGCATAGGCCCAAAATATTTGGACCTTTTTTTTTTTTAATGCCTCCAGTTTAAATAAAAGGAAAAAACTCCAGCTTCTTCACCCGTCTCTCCCTGATTCTGGTTTTAAATGTATCAATTTACATTTTTCATTAGGATTAAGTTTTGATTTGTTTTTAATCCAAAGCTAATAACACAGAGTTTGATTTCTGTCATTTATTTGAACTGCCCTGCCTTGATATTTACTTGGATTTGCTGAAGAGGCAATGCTCAATTTGCCAGTTTCTGTTCTAAATTAAATTGGGATGTAATATCTAGCAGTCGTCCTATTAAAGATTCACAGAGTTTAAGAGCTGGGAGGAACTTTAGAGATGAGCTAATACAATTCCCTCATTTTAGAAATGAGGAAAACTGAGGCCTGAGTAGTTAAGTGATTTTTTTTCCCGACATGCATAACTAGTTAGTGGCAGAGCGAACACTAGTACTCAGGCCTCTTAACACCCAGGCCAGGGTGTCAACTGGAAACAAAAACCTGAATTTCAGATAAACAATGAATACTTTTTTAGTATATGTTATGTCCCAAATACTGCATGTACACCAACAAAATTACTTGTTGTTTATCTGAAATTCAACTTTAACTGGACATCCTCTATTTTTATTTGTCAGCTCCAGCAACGGTACCTCAAAGACCAAAATCCCCTTCCATGCCCCATCCCCCACTCAGATATACACACATTCACATACATTTGTTCTCTGATTTTAATGATAAATGGCTAGAAAACACAGATCGCAGCACGGCAATATCAAGAGTGAATGGGGTTGGAAGAAGCTGATTATTTCTTGTAACTTCTCTAATCTTAGATACCCTTTTTTCCTTATGAGCATGTGAAGTGACTAAGCCTGACATCAGGAGGCTGGCCACGGCCTATGAACTAGGCATTTTAGGTTAAAAGCCAGGCACTAGGGTTTCATCTTGAAAACTTTGCTTGCCCAAGGGCTCCAGGTCTACAGACTTTGCAGGAGAGAATGCTCAAGTTTCGGATACAGTTAAAGCAAGATTAAAAAAAAAAAAAAAAAACCAGAGGCCAGGTGCGGTGGCTCACATCTGTAATCTCCCAGTACTTTGGGAGGCTAAGGCAGGTGGATGGCTTCACCCAAGAGTTTGAGACCACCCTAGGTAACAAAGTGAGACCCCATCTCTACAAAAAAAATAAAATTAGCTGAGCGTGGGGGCGGCATGCCTGTAGTCCCGGCTACTCAGGAGGCTGAGGTGGGAGGATTGCTTGACCCCAAGAATTCGAGACCAGCTGGGCAACAAAGTGAGACCCCATCTCTACAAAAAAATCAAAAATTAGCTGGGCATGCGGGCGCATGCCCGTACTTCTAGCTACTCAGGAGGCTGAGGTGGGAGGCTGGCTTGAGCCCAGGCAGCAAAGGTTGCAGTGAGCCGAGATCACACCACTGCTACAGAGCCAGACCGTGTCTCAAAAACAAACAAACAAACAAAAATCAGGTAGGTACATGGAATAAAGTAAAAAGATACACTTACAAATCTAGTTCATTCCCAGCACTGCGGTTCATGCCTATAAACGCAGCACTTTGGGAGGCCAAACCGGAGTTTGAGATTAGCCTGGACAACAAACAAAGCCCTGTCTCTATACAAAATATAAAAAAAAAAAAAATTAGCCAGGCATGTTGGCATGCACCCGTAGTCTCAGTTACTTGGGAAGGTGAGGCAGGAGGATTGCTTCAGCCCAGAGGCTTGAGGCTACAGTGAAGCATGCTTGCACCACTGCACTCCAGCCTGAGTGATGAAGTGAGACCCTGTCCTCTTCACAAAAAAAAAAAAAAAAAAAATGCTACAGCAAGGTTATTTCTCACTAGTTTTATTAAATACAGTTCACATACCATAATATTCAGCCTTTCAAACTGTACAATTCAGTATTTCTGTGTATATTCACAAAGTGTGATACATTCACCACTATGAAATTCCAGAACATTTTTATCACCTCCCAAAAGAAATCTCGTATCATTAGTAGTCATTCCCCGTTCTCCCCTCCCATCAGCTCCTGGCAATTACTAATTTACTTTCTGTCTCTATAGATTTGGCCATTCTGGACATTTTATATAAATTAGAATCATACAATTTGTGACCATTAGTGTCTGGCTCCTTTCACTTAGTACAATGATTTCAACACCCATCTATGTTGTGGTATGTATCAGAACTTCAATCCTTTTTATGGCTAAATAATATTCCATTGTATGGATATAGCACTTTTTTCATCCATTCATCCATGTTGGTGGACATCTGGGTTGTTTCCACTTTTTGGCTACTATGAATAATACTGCCTTGGACATTTGTGGACAAGTTCTTGTGGACATGTGTTTTGCTCAATTGTTTGCCACAGAACCATTTTACATTCCCAACAGCAATGTAAGCAGGTTCCAATTTCCCCACAGCCTTCACACCCTTGTTATGATCTTTTTTATTATAGCCATCCCAGTGAATGAGTGTGAAGTGGCATCTCACTGCGGTTTTCATTAGCGTGTCCCTAATGACTCACGATACTGAGCATCTTTTCATGAGTTTTTTGGCCACTTGTGTCTCTCCTCTAGAAACCGTGTATTTAAACTGTAGTATGGCCTTAGAGACAATTTCAGACTGTGGCTCTTCTCAATCTTTTTTAGCAAACTCAGGTTGAAGGTTAGGGCATCTATCACCCCATTAAGTCATCCTACTTTTTTTTTCAGTGTGGAAGTGAATGCATAAATAAAAACGGGCTTATGTGATCCTTCTAAGAAATTACTTGTTTCAACATGACACACTGAGAGGGTAAGATGATTTTTATTTCTGATTGTTCTCTGAGCCACTCACACACCCTGCAAAAGGAAAACTACAAGACTATGACAACTTCATCATGTGTGTGTGTGTGAGTCACACTCAAAGACTCACTACTTGAAACTCAGCCTGAAAGCATCACTCTTCATCCCACTCTATTTCCTAGGTAACCAGAATAACCAGGTAAAGGAGGTGCACCTGCAGAGCAAACTGAATCCCACTTTCTCCCTGCCTGACACGCCCCCTTCTTGCCTGTGCTGTGAAGGGGTGAGAAGAACTGAAATGATTTGACAGAAAAAGACAGCTGCCTTTATTAGTAGTATTAAAGTATGTTTTTAGTCACCCTCATGGGTGGCTGCGATGTTCTGGGTAACCCTCCTAACTAATTATGAAAGTTTTCCTTTTTTAATTTGGGCAGTCATAACAACACAGACATGTCCATTTAAATAAAAGGGTCACACCCTGATAAATAAGTAGATGGTATTACTTGAACTTTTCTCATCACCCTATTACAAAAACTTTTCTCATCATCCTATTAAAAAAAAAAAAGTTAAAAGTATTGTAACTCTATGTACACAGTAGACAGCTCTGAGACAGAAATGCAAATCCTCCAACAGCATATCAGGAAGGAGTCCAGGACACACGTGTCTTAGACTGAGAGTCAGGAGACCCATTCTCTCTCCACAGCTCCTCTAAGCTCCCTGGGTAACCTTGGAGAAGACAGTGATGAAAACAGCGAAGCTCCAGTTTCCAGAGATCCCATGGGCCTTCTCAAGTGTTTGATGAACATTTTATGTAAAACAATTTAGTTATCTTATCCCCAAACTTTAATTCTTAATTATATAAATGGATAAAGAGAACACACTATTGGATTTCTACTGATCACCAGACCCTCTGTGGCAAAGGCTGTCAAGGAGATTAACAGACACTAAAATCCATTTCAGGCCACAGAGAGGAAGGGAAGAGCCTGCCCAGGGAGACCGGCCCAGCTGTCGAGAGGACTTGCATCACTCGTTGTCTGCTGATGTGAGAACGTGAATGAGCAACAGATGTTCCATCGTCTCTTCCAGGCCATGAAGAAATGTGCAGATGGGAAAAAAAACACATTTTCCCTAAAGGAAGCCTGCTGGACAACAAAGCGGGGTTCAGGTGTCCTGGAATTTAAATCCTTGACTTCGCCTGATGCTGCCTCCCACGTGTTGGTAATTTTAGGCTCATTACTTGATCTGCAATCTCCTTACACGTGATTGTCCAAATGGGGTTGCAGTTAAAGTTGTTTACTAAAGCTGCCGCCCTCTTTCATTGTCAGTCTAAACTGATGGCCAAGAAGCAGTTTTTATAGACTTTAAACAAAATTAAAGCAAATTAATAAGAGTAAGACACTTTCCCTCAAAACCCACGGACTGGCAGAGTGAAGAAAGAATCCAGACAGTGGTAAGTACAGCTATGACATACGTGGCCCACACTTTCATCTGGACCTATAGCCCAGAGAAACAGAACTCCTTTCAATCTGGGGCCAGCCAAGCCAGATGTTTCATAATAATTACAGATGCAAATTCAACACCCATCCCACATACTTTTTACTATGACTAGAAATAAGTAAGAGCAACAACGGCAGGTAACGTCTACAAACATTTTATACATAATCTCACTTGCTCAAGATAACAACCCTATGATGGAGGGCCTGGGAAAAATCCGACTTAGAGAAATTAATTTGCCCAAGGTCACCATTTGGATCCAAACCAGGACATGCACTGCCTTTGCTCGTGTCTCCATAACCTGCCCACTGTGGTAGCCACTAGCCTCAGGGAACTACTGAGCACCTGAAATGTGGCTAAGCAGGACTGAAGAACTGCATTTTTTATTTTCATTAACTTAAGTAGCCAGGCACAGCTATTTCCTATAGTATTGGACAGTACGGCTCTACAGTACAAGGGCTAAATCCGCACATGACTCTATGATCAGAGCCACTATCACAACTAACTTCAATTAGAGGAGACTGACAGTGATTATGAGTATGAAAGCAGACAGTTTAGCATAAGATCTTGTAGAATAGGTCCTATCTGGGTTTGAGTACCAACTCTGCAAGCAACTAGCCATGTGATTTGGGCTACTATTTAACCTCTCTAAATCTTAGTTCTTCATCTACAAGAGGGAACCTACACTATCGTACTGTAGAAGGTTATTGTGAGAATCAAATGAGATAAAGTATTAGAGCATTTAGTGACCTGAAATGTCCTAAGTGTTAAATAAATGTAATAACAACTAAATAATGACTGATTTTTGGCCTTTTTAATATAGACGTAAATAATAAGAGTTGCAATTCCCAGAAAAGGCTACAATAAAGTTATCAATAATACTCACCTTATAAATGTACCTTTTGAGTTTAGAAGTTTTATTTTGAAATTAATTTAAATTTACAGCAAAGTTGCTAGTACAAAGGACTCTAGTATACCCTTTAACTAGATTCACCAGTTTTTAAAATCTTGCCACGTTTGCTTTTTTCTCCTCTCTATACAACATGTTCTGTACTGAATGATCTGACCTTTTAGCCCTTAACCTTTAAGAGTTAATATTAAGTATGTTTCCTAAGGATACTCTCTTACATAAAAAACATAATTACCAAATTCAAGAAATACAACACTGATACAATATTTTAATCTATAGGCTCAATTGTAATTTCATCCACTGTCCCCATAATGTCTTTTATAGCAGCTGGCCCCACTCCCTACCCAGCACAATCCAGTTCAGGATCATGCGTGTCTTTTCGTCTCCTTTCATCTGGAATGGCTCCCCGGCCTTTCTCTGTCGTTCGTGACCGACACTTTTGAAGAGTACAGGCCAGTTATCTCACAGAATGCCATTCGATTTGGTTTTGTCAGCATTTCTTCATGATTAGATTCAGGTTATACACATTTCTGGCAAAAATACTACAGAAGTGATGCTGTGTTCTCTCTCATTTATAGGCACACAACATCCATCTGCCCCACGTGGCTGACACGAATTTTTATCACTTGGTTAAGGTATCATTGGGTATCCCCAAGGTATACAGTCACTACTTTTTATGTGTCATTAACAAGTAATTTGTGTAAAAGATATTTTAAGAACATCTAAATATACTATTTCCTGAACTCCCTCCACCTCCGCTAATTTCGCATCTGTTGATAATTCTTTCCTGGTCAACTTTTACTATGATGGTTGCAAAATGATCATTTTATAACTCCTTTGTTCCTTCCGTATTTATTAGTTGGCATTTTACTACAAAGATGAGCTTTTCCTTTTCTCCCTTTTACTCATTTGCACACTTACCATAAATTATTATGGTATTGACTATGGGTTCTTACATTATTCAACAAGAACCTTTGAGTTTTTAGAATAGTCTTCAAATACAGGGGACAGAAACTACAGACAGGGATTGAGAGTCATTAACCGGCAAAGTTTATTCATGAGGCAAGAGGAAAACTATTAACTGGGGACTCCACTTGTTCTGGATGCTTGTGGGCAAGAGAGGTCCAGGGCCTCAAGGGCTGCAGTGAGGACATCAGCCTGCAGCTCTCGCAACACACAATGTGAGTTACCACCACCAAGTCGCAGTGTTGCTCATCATCAGACATGATATCATACCAAAACAATTCCATCCAAACAACCCATCTATTTCTCTACAACTAGCAAACTTGAACGTTCTGGCAAGCTCAGAGGGACATGATTTACAAATAGTAGGTAATATTTGGATCTTCCACAAGAGCTGGGTTCCAACTTGTATTTTTAATAAAATACAAATGACTTCATTTTGGCGCTCACTATGTCACTTTCTCCACAAACAGATCCTCATATCAGGAGTCAGGCCCGCGTTATATACAAATAGTATGGGTCCGTGCATATTTATTTTGTGGTCAGGGACCACACACCCGGTAGCCAGTTACAATATTTACAGTGCGCCTGATGGCACAAGGCGAGTTTCAGAGCTGAAACCCAAGCTCAGGCCACCCAGAGTACGACAGGTCCTGCTCTAACGTGCACACTAGACCCGACCCTCCGTCCACAGAAGATGGGCGGGTGTGTCTGCTTTCTGTGAATGCGTATCTGTGCATCTAAACATCACTAAGCGCATCCTCCATCTCGAACACTCTTTGGACTCTGGTATTATTTCAGTAAAACAAGCCTCTTTTAAAAGTTGGGCAAAGTGTAAAGATCATTATATCCTTGTGCTAAGGATCAGTTTGAGAGGGCGCTAAGCACTTACCAAAAACAGTCTGGAGACCCCAGGGGCAAGTCTCTCTGTCTTCAGATGCCACACGAGGGGACGTGGGGAGTTGAGCAGGAACACGACAGGCTTGTGGTGGATGTGGACTGAGGAGATAGGATTCAGGTGAAGTGTGACCTAGGAAGCAACGGAAAGAGGGTAGAAATCTTAGCCCTGGCTTTCCATGAAAATCACTTAGAGCAGCCTCTGGAATACTGTTTCACAACTCACTATCAATAGAAACAAGCTACAAGCAAGCTCACATTCTATGAATAAGATACATTAAGTTCAACCAGATCACATTGCCAATATTTGATCATTTTTTACTATAAAATGGCTATTTCATACGGTTCAACCACACTAATCTCAACCAAACCATGATTTAGCTCCCTGTCAAGGAACAAATAAACAGAACACATTTTTTTTTCTTTCCAAAATCAGCAAAGGTGGAATAATAAAAGTTACCTTCCCTCAAGCCTGCTTTAAGCCTTAGGTCACCTGACTAAGGTGAAAATTGGAAAACAAAATCCCCTGGGGGGTGGGGTCATCCCTCTAGATCTCGAGAGAAATGACCTTTCTTCTCCTCCAGGTAAGCTCCAACCTCTATAAAGTGAAATGGGTTCTGCCAAGGAAAAGTGCTGAAAGCTCAGAGAAAGGGGCTGCCAAAGGAGGCTTGGAGGGCTTCCATCATCTCAGCTATTAGCTTGAAGGACCTTTCCAAAGAAATGAAGCACAGAGGACACACAGAGTAAAAAATGATTGTATACAGCCCTGTCAAACAACAACAACAACAAAAACGGGGAAGGAAACCATGAACTGGGTATGAAAACCGCAGCCAATTTTGACAGCAGATCAAGGACTTTTGCAGGTCACCACTGTTGTCATTAACATCACCAAAAAGCACCTGTGGGGAGAGAGATCCAAGACGGCCGATTAGCAGCAGCTCAGGATTGTAGCTCCCACTGAAAGCGCAGAGAGTGAGTGGACGCCACATCTTCAGACGAATTTTTATTGCCCACGGACCACGAGATTCCCGGCAGAGGAGCCCCACGGGTCACCAGCGCGACTCTTTTGGCGGGTGCGGCCGTTTTGCAGGCGCCCTGGCGCGGCGGTTCTCAGTCCAGAGTATTCGGGACTAGTGCCCTTTTGGTTGGCGTTTGGAGCTCCGGGAAGGCAGAGTCTCCCATTCAGCTGATTGAAAAGCGGACTGAAGCGGGGAACCAGACCGGGAGATTCCCGGGCAGAAAAGCGCCACGAATCTTAACCCTGCTGTTTCAGCCCGCGTAGTGGGTCGCCACAGGGGAAGGCTGGTCCCCTCTCCACAAAAAAAAAAAAAACAAAAAAAACAGCAGTTGGAACTGCTGAGGATTGAGAGTTTCACAGCAAGTACATACAGCTGAACCCAGGAAGGTCCAGGTCTGTGGGGGAGGGGCGTCCACCAAAGGAAAACTCAGAAACAGAAAAAACTTTATCACCAACAAGCTGGGCGTCCACTCAGAGACCTAATCTGAAGTCAGCAATTACACAGACGACAGGTGGATAAATCCACAAAGATGGGAAGAAACCAGCGCAAAAAGGCTGAAAACACCCGAAATCAGAATGCCTTTCCTCCTGCAGAGGACTGCAGTTCCTCATCACCAACTGAACAAGGCCTGATCGAGAATGAATGTGAGGAATCAACAGAATCAGGCTTCAGAAGGTGGATGATAAGAAACTTCTGTGAGCTAAAAGAACATGTTCTAGCCCAATGCAAGGAAACTAAGAACCTTGAAAAAAGGTTTGACGAAATGTTAACGAGAATGGACAATTTAGAAAGGAATATAAGTGAATTAATGGAGCTGAAAAACACAATACGAGAACTTCATGAAGTAGGCGCAAGTTTTAACAGTCAAATTGATCAAGCAGAAGAAAGGATTTCAGAGGTCGAAGACCAACTTAACGAAATAAAACGAGAAGACAAGATTAGAGAAAAATGGGTAAAAAGGAATGAGCAAAGTCTCCAAGAAACATGGGACTATGTGAAAAGACCTAATCTACGTTTGATAGGTGTACCTGAATGTGACGAAGAGAATGAATCCAAGCTGGAAAATATTTTTCAGGATATTATCCAGGAAAACTTTCCTAACCTAGCAAGGCAAGACAATACTCAACTCCAGGTAATACAGAGAACACCACAAAGATATTCCTCAAAAAGAGCAACCCCAAGGCACATAATCATCAGATTCACCAGGGTTGAAATGAAGGAGAAAATACTACAGGTGGCCAGAGAGAAAGGTCAGGTTACCCACAAGGGGAAGCCTATCAGTCTCACAGCAGATCTCTCAGCAGAAACCCTACAAACCAGAAGAGAGTGGGGGCCAATTTTCAACATCCTTAAAGAAAAGAACTTTCAACCCAGAATTTCATATCCAGCCAAACTAAGTTTCAGAAGTGAAGGAAAAATAAAATTTTTTATGAACAAGCAAGTACTCAGAGATTTCATTACCACCAGGCCTGCTTTACAAGAGCTTCTGAAAGAGACGCTATATATAGAAAGGAACAACCAGTATCAGCCATTCCAAAAAACCCATCGGTAAGCTGCATCCAGACCCATCTCACATGAAAGGATACACAGAGACTCAAAACAAAGGGATGGAGGAAGATTTGCCAACCAAATGGAGAGCAAAAAAAGGCAGGAGTTGTAATTCTCGTCTCTGATAAAATAGACTTTAAAGTAATAGAAACCGAAAGAGATAAGAAGGACATTGTATAATGGTAGAGGGATCGATGTAACTGGAAGAGCTAACGACCCTAAGTCTATGCGCACCCAATATAGGAGCACCCAGATACATAGGGCAACTTCTTGGTGACTTACAAAGAGACTTGGACTCCCACACAATAATAGCGGGAGACTTTAACACTACATTGTCAATATTGGACAGATCAATGAAACAGAAGGTTAACAAGGATACCAGGGACTTGAACTTAGATCTCAAACACGTAAACTTAATAAACATTTACAGAACTCTCTACTCCAATCCACAAACATACATTTTTTTTCAGTAACACATCACATTTATTCTAAAAGTGACCACATGGTTGGGAGTAAATCACTCCCCAGCAATTGCATAGCATTTCATAGGTTTAAATGAAATACTGGTTGGCTGTTTGTTTTTTTCCTCCCTTATTCCTTCCTGTCTCCATTGTATAACACAATTATTAATACTCATTTTTAGACTGCATTCTAGCCTGGGCAATAGAGCAAGATTCCCATTCTCTCTCCCTCTTTTTCTTCTTTTTCTCTTTCTTTCATTCTTTTTTTCTTCCTTCTTTCTCTCTTTTTTCTTTTCATTCTTAAAAAAAATAAAATAAAAAAATTAAAAAAGCACCTGTGAGCAGAGCTGCACAGCGTGGACTCAACAAAGTACTCTTGGGCACACGTGAGCCCAGGGCAACATGAACGTAGGAGAACAAAAGGATATATGAGAAAATACTGACTAGAGACTTTCAAACAGTCTGTCTCACACTGGCTTTCCATACAGAGGGGTAAGGCAAGACCCAAGAATCACATATTTAAACAGACTGAACTCATCAAAGATAATCATAAAGTAATGAGGGAGGGACAGGCCAAAAAAGGACTTAGCTAGAAAGACACGGACTGAGTGATGCACTGGGAATGACAGTACATCTCAGCTAGAATCCTCATGAGGATGGCATGGTCTAGATCCACGATCTGAGGCTATACAATATCAGGGACACAGCACTCAATGCTGGAATACTTCACATTTTCCCAATGGCTGCTTGCCCACTGTGATCTCAACGTACCGCTACCTTTTTTTGTAGGGACTGCTTACGACCAATAATTCTCTGCTTTTCAATGCCACAAAAATATTCCATGAATAACTTGTATCATCTGGTCACTAAGTTGAGTATGTATGTCTTAATTTCCAAAATGGACTGTAGTCCAGGAGTTTGAGACTAGCCTGGCCAATGTGGAAAAACCCCATCTCTACTAAAAACACACACAAAAATTAGCCAGGTGTGGTAGCAGGTGCCTGTCATCCCAGATATTCAGATGGCTGAGACACAAGAATCGCCTGAACCCAGGAAGTGGAGGTTGCAGTGAGCAGTGAGCTCAGACCATGCCACTGCACTCCAACCTGGGCTACAGAGACTTTGTTTAAAAAAATTTAAAAACTGTGCTTAACATACACACTATAATACACTTGATCTTAGTCAAAAGGACAGGAAGTAATCATACACAATAATAAATATTGATTTATCACAGCAAATGAATATATCTACATGTTACCTAAAGGGAAAAAAAAGGTTCAAAGAAATTTGGCTGGCTAATTTGCAAAAAAATACAAAAACAAGCAACATTCCAACCGTCATGAGCTATTTCTGGACATAGCTAGAATCAGTTTTATATTTGGCATAAGCATAGTGCTAAATCAAAGCACTTAATGAGCAGTGATGTCAAGTACAGCTACAGCAAAATAACGTGCTCCTTGGTTGTAAAGACTCTACCGCACAGCACACTTTGGAGATGCTGTCTGCATCTAGAAATAAACAGACTGATAGCCACTGAGAAGAACAGACACTGTAGAAACAGCAGAGGCGAAGATTCAAACTGTACTGAACAGACAGACACACACACACTATGGAGAATGAAGGAGGGATGAAACCATCATTTTTCAAGAGTACCTGCAAACTGCAAAGCCACACTCTGACTTTCACTAACAGCATGTATCAGTAAAAGTTTTCCTTATTTATTTATTCCAAGACGATTTACTGAGTACCATACTGGCACAAAGAATAGTAACGTCTATCTGCAGGTATTGAATCAACCTTCTTCTGAAGATTTTCTTTGTAGTCCACAGGCATATAATTCTTAGAACTCATAGATAAGCAGAAGTTTTGGTCAAAATATATACTACAAAATACTAATAAGTATGTATCTCAAATGAACAAGATTTTTAAAATAAAAGCTCATGAAATGCGTATAAAAAGATCTATGAGACAGATATTGGTGCTCAGGTCCAAAATTTTCCAGATGGTCAAAAGTGCCGAGGCCTGGCTCACACAATCAAGGAAAGATTTCTAGGAGCCACAGGTCTTTGAGCTTTCCTGGAAACAGCTCTCTCTTCAATATGTGGCAGTGTCTGGCCAAGATGAATCTCTGACTCTGGCACATGGGGTCCAGGCAAAGCCCCAAAAGCCATTTGGCAAAGAAGAATTCACACTACAATTGGGAAATTCAAAGAAAAATACCCAATAGTTTCTTTAAAAGATCATTTGGCGGGGACAAAGAGTCCTGCAAGCGCTCGCTCGCCTAATCCCTGAGCAACCTGTCTTTTCTATGCTTCCTCCGCTTGAGTAAATCTTGCTGAAGGGAACACAGAGGACAACGAAAACAACTGACAAAAGAACGACGTATAAAAGCTTCCAGAAATGTGAAGAGAACACACCGCAGTATCTCAAAGAATTCCTGGCTAAGTTACCCAATTTCTCCCAGGCTGGAAGAAAAAAAAAAAAAAGAAAGAGAAAAGATCAATTATAGCTCAGGGTAGCTTGCAGTTACAAATATAAGAACATCCTGAAGCTTTTTGT
Source organism: Alouatta palliata (assembly GCA_004027835.1). NCBI lineage: Eukaryota > Metazoa > Chordata > Mammalia > Primates > Atelidae > Alouatta > Alouatta palliata. The sequence goes on along the minus strand of PVKV010002828.1, from coordinate 35,929 downwards.
GGTTAGACTGTCCAGTGCGCGTGGTTTAAAGGCCATGCTGAGGCAGACTACAGCAAATAAACATCCCATGAAGAAATGACACAAAGCCTACCCAGCAAGCTCCAGCTGGGAAATCCAAACAGTAGTTTGAAGAGTTGACCATCAATCCTACGTCAAATTTACACATAAAAATACAGGTTAACAGTTCTGTCTATGGGCTCATAAGTGATAGGGAATCGGACGCTGGGACCATGTGAGCTGTGAAGATGGGTAGAGCTAAAGAGGATGGAGCTCAATGGGAAGAGCAATGACCGGTCTCAAAATCACTGGCTTCTTTCTAAGTCTTTGGTAGTCACGGAGCATTTGAGAACTTAATGCATGTATAAACCCTCTCTTTACGAAACCAAACAAAAAACATCCATATCACACAAACTTTCGCAGACAATGTGAGGGAATTACATTCACTGCAGGGCCCATGAACTCAGGTTAAGCACCCATTAACCCAGGCTAAGAACCCCATTGTAAAAGAGTAAGAAAGTTCTAACAGCAGCAATGGTAACAAAAGGGCTCCGTCTAATTTAGCTAGAAATTACACCTTTGTCTTAAGATGTCATCCTTTCAGGAGGAGAACTTCGTAGAGGATGACTCAAAACTAAAAACACTTTCACATGTAGTTTCTGGTGAATCCCGTACTTTGACCGCAATCTGGTCCATGAAGCCTAATCCAAGAGTTCCTGTGTAACCATGCTGGTCTCAAGCAGTGCTGGATATTCGGTATTCCTGATGGTGTGAGAAAATGCAAACAAATCTGATCTGCCAGATTCCTTACATAAACATCCCTCATACATTGCTGATTCCTCCCCTAAATGGAAAAGAGCTAATGGGTCTAACCTGTTCTGTAACATCTATTCATACTAGGTCTTCTGCAGTTATCTGTGCAATGCAACAAACACGTAATTTTATAAAGAAATTCAAAGCAGATCTTCGGAGTGGTTTTCTGGGGAATCTGAACACAACTTTGATCAAAGTCAAGGACAACTCTAAGGAGCACAAAGCCTCTGAGTGGAAAGACCACATCCCTATCTACCACTTGGGAAGCATGTCCTTGCTCCCATTATCAGCAGAAAATAACAAGGACAGTCTTCTCTGGACCTTGTTACAGTGAAGGCTTCGGAGTTCTCCAAAGATTATCTTTGATAAGCAAAAACTATCTATTGTCTCAAACTCTGTAAATTACTTTATGAAAATGAATTACAGGAAGAGGAGGACACCCTACTTGCTTTATGGAAAGATTCCTTATGAGAACTGTTTTGAATTTCCCAGGATTCATAATAAAGACGCAAGGCATTTCTACCATAGAGATTTCAGAATATGTATTAGTTAGACCCCTACTTCAGGGGCTCATTAAAACAAACGAAAAAGCAAAGTGAGCAAAGCAGCTGATATTCCAGTCTAACAGCTGTCCAATTTTGCTAACGTGTCAGTGAGGTCCATTTCAACATTTCTGATTCTTAGAACAGCCTCTCTGGACCTGTGAAGCAATGAAGTCATCCAAAACACTACCAGGGAGACTCCTATTATCTAAAACCAGACCAAATAATTCTCTGAAATGGATGGTTCAATAATCAGTTTACACTAAGGAAAAGAATTCTAACAGCATGCCTACAACCAAGACCCATAAAATCACATGCTAGTCTGTATATAGCCATTATCTGTCCCCTCTTTAGGGATAAGGAGACATCCACTTGGCAACAGTGTTGGTAGTAAATGAAAAATCCTGACTCTGGGTCTCCCAGCACCCACACTTTACACACACAAATGGAAAGGCACAAACCTATTTCAGGACACTAGGGTCCCACCGCTGAACTCAAATTTCACTGACATTTGGGCAATATGACTTTTAGGAACTCAAAACTCACCCCGATGGATCTAAAATGTGCAACTGATTGCTAAGGACGGGAACAGCATTAACATAGTTGCTGCTGCAGAGTTTAAAGTATTTTCCGGTCTAAGGAACCCCTGCAGCTGATAATTTATTCACCTTGTCTTTCACCATTTGGGAATTGGTATAAAAAGATTTCCTCAAAATATTTTTAAGGAACTAGATTTGGAGCTTTTAAATTTTTCCCTACTTTTTATTTTTATATTTCTCTGAATTTCTAGAGGAATATAATCAATTGGTGCTGAATTCAAGAAATCTTTACACACACACACACACACACACACACACACACACACACACCCCCCCAGGGTCCTCATCCTGACCTGGGGCACTCAACTGACCATTCTCCTTGGTCAAATGATAGCAAGCTCTTTCCCCATGGTTATGTCTTGAAACTACTTACTATGGTAAGAGTGACACAGTCAGTCCATTTCGACACTAATCACCCCTCCCTGCAAAAAGGACATGATTCAGGATTCCCTGGAGCCTCTGAAAATAATCTAATATAACCACAAAAGAGACAAAAAAAAAAAAAAAACCTAAAATAAAAGTCTCAAATTTGATGCAGAAATAAGCTCTGCTCCATATTTTGTATGCCCTGGAAAAATACTGGGAACTAAATTTGGGTTGGGGGTTGAGGGGCAAGAGCTCATATAAACAGAAGAGTATTTATGAAACTACAGGTCATGACCCTTTAAAGGGGTCCTGGGAGCCACTGCAAGGAGATTCCAGAGACCCAGGCCCTTCCTTCCCAGAGCAACCACAGCTTCCCTGGCTGCGGGGAAGAGAGGCCAGCACAGTGGAGACCCCGATGTGTGGTGGTTCCAGTGCCCTCAGCAGGCCACTACTGATGCAAGTCTGAGGACACAGACAGGCAATTTTCTGTGATTCTTCGGCATTAAGATAGGTTGTGTGAATAGCGGACTGTATACATCACTAACACACTGCACGCAGCCTTGCAGGATTCCGGCCTAGTGCACCACAGTGCTCCCAGACGGACTCGTGGCTCCAGCTCACAGTGCCTTCTCGAGTAAAATCCTTCCCCCTCTTTCAGACAGGGCCGGAGTGCTCTCCAACAGCACTGGTGTTTCTCCCTCTGCCTGGCACTATAATGATCTGTTTAGATCAAGCTCGTCCAACCCACGGGCCACATGCTGCCCAGGATGGCTTTGAATGAGGCTCAACACAAATTTGTAAACTTCGTTAAAACATTGTGAGATTCTTTTGCGATTCTTCCATCATGAGTTATCATTAGTGTCTGTGTACTTTATGTGTGGCCCGAGACAATTATTCTTCCAGTGGGGACCAGGGAAGCCTAAAGATCGGACACCCTGGTTTAGATGTTTCTCTCCCCTGCCACAATGTAAATTCCTCAGGACATTCTTCAAGAGCAGAAACTGAGTCACACTCATTTCTGCATCCTTGGGCCTAGCACAGGGCCAGACATCTAGTAGGCAGTCAAGAAGTTCTCTGAAAGAAGGAATAAAAGAAGGAAACACTAAAAGTTACTAATGAGATGTGACTTGAATGATTACAGCGTCATATTGACCTGTTTTTCTGGCCAGAAAAAGGGAGCAAGCGTGTACATAGTAAACAGAACATTAACTTCATCATCAAGTTCAATTTGAACTTTAAAACAGTCAAGAAAAGCAGATTCCAACTACTGAAACAAATGATGGCAGGGGCTTCCTGACAGGTATGCTGGACAGGATGCCAAGGCCACACCTAGGCTTTGCGGGGTAAGCCACCCTGGTCATCATCCTCTCTGTGTATAAGACAGGGCAGAATGGCACTTAGGCCATCCATGGGAACCATATAAGGCAAAGAAAAGAAAATGGAATATGTTACACAAATGAAAACATATAAAACGTGAAAAACCTTTAAAGCATGTTTTCCTCCTTAGGGATAGATAACAAAGGTAAAATATTTTGAGCAAATGTTCCACTATCTTTTAGAGGCATTGAATTTTTCATTGGTTTTCACGTAGGCAATTAAGAGTGTTAGGGCAGTTAGAAACTAAAAATCTAGGCAAACTGAAGAACCTCAGTATTTGCACACTGATTAAAATGGAGAGGAAAATTTGCTTTAATATATTCCCTGTCACATTTAATAAATACGCCCCTTACAATCACTTTATTTTTGTTTTCAACACTAATATGTAACCAAAGCCCCATTTAACTATGTGCTGTACAAATGTATTTCCTCTCAAGTTCTCCTTTTTTTGAGATAAAATCTCACTCTGTTGCCCAGGCTGGAGCGCAGTTACAAAATCAGAGCTCACCGTGACCTTCAACTCCTCAAGCAATCTCCTGGCTTGGCCTCCCAGGTAGCTATGGCCACAGGCACAAACCACCATGCCCAGCTGATTTTTTTTTTTTTTTTTCCCAGTAGATTCAGGGTCTTGCTATGTTGCCTAAGCTGATCTCAAATCCTGGTCTCAAGCAATCCTCCAACCTCAGCCTCTCAATATGCTGGGTTTATAGGCATGAGTTACACAGTACCTGGCCTAATTTCTACTGTTTATAATGGGCTTGAAATTGGTTTTGCTACTTATCTGTTTAGTAAGCCAGCATTCTTTTTTTTTTTGAGATGGAGTTTCGCTCTTGTTACCCAGGCTGGAGTGCAATGGCGCGATCTCGGCTCACCGCAACCTCCGCTTCCTGGGTTCAAGCAATTCTCCTGCCTCAGCCTCCCGAGTAGCTGGGACTACAGGCACATGCCACCATGCCCGGCTAATTTTTGTATTTTTAGTAGAGACGGGGTTTCACCATGTTGACCAGGATGGTCTCTATCTCTTGACCTCATGATCCACCCGCCTCGGCCTCCCAAAGTGCTGGGATTACAGGCGTGAGCCACCACGCCCGGCCTAAGCCAGCATTCTGACATGTACATCTTTACCAACCACAGAATGTTAGAATGGACTGTGTGTCAGTACTGCGGTATATTAAACTGCATAATAAAGAGAATCACTGGAGTGATTAGTAGAAGCTGATTTACAAACTAAGCATAGCAAGACCCCAGTTCCTACATAATGTGGGTACTGGAGTAATCATTCCATCTGCTAGTGCAGACGGATTGAAGCTGTCCTCACTGGGTTAACAAGAATTCCGGACAGAAAATATAGTTATAATTAAGCATTAACTATACCACTCTTTGATCTATTTTCTTGTAACTAAAAGCCACATAGCACTCGATTCTCACTATTTGCATCCCGTTGCTCCTGTAAGATAGATAGGATGTCTGATGTTAGAATCCTAAGGGTTTTGTTTGAAAATCACATGAATTCCAACAGGACAACCTACACCAACCAGTTTAAAGACCCCCCAACAAGGGAACCACCAAATCAGCATGAGAACACACTGTCTTCATCTCCCTGTCCCATGACTTTACCCTGCACTCTTCGACCAATCAACAGTCTCCACACCTCAGCCCATCCAAAACCCTTAAAAACTCCAACCCCAAACTCCTGTGGGAGAGGGATTTGAGTTTTCCTCCAGTTCAGCAGCTGTACAACGAAACCTCTTTCTCTGCTGACACCTGGTGTCTCAGTGTACTGACTTGCTGCACGCGCTGGACAACGAACCGATGACGTTCGTAAGATCTCAATGAGGATTTCTGTTTCAGCGTCATCTTAAACTTAGTTAATCTGTGATAGAAAAAAACACAAAATGCAATGGTATTCAGGTAGCGATTTAAGATGCTCCCAGCGTCAAAGGATGGCATTTGGATTCCCCTGGACTAAAGTACAATCTCAGAAAGCATATTAGCCTGAAGCTGGTAAGGAATTCTGAATAGCAGTACAGTGTTACCTTGCTAGCAGGAAACAGAAATCTAGAGAGGAGTAATTACTAAGACATGAACATTCAAAAACACCACACTTGGATTATTGTTAAAAACAGTGATCATCATCATCATCATCTTCCAAGGAAAGACAATAGATAGATCCATGGCTACTGCTGGGTTGAGATTTGCTGTCCTCATCAAAAGGAAGTGCTTTGCATAATTATCTAATTATTCCCATTTTATTTATTTATTTATTTATTTATTTTAAAGATGGGGTTTCACCATGACGGCCAGGCTGGTCTTGAACTCCTGACCTCAGGTGATCCACCCACCTCGGCCTCCCAAAGTGCTAGGATCACAGGTGTGAGCCACTGTGCCCGGCCTTTTTTTTTTTTTTTTATTCCCATTGTAAAGGTAAAGAAATTGGTGTTCTTGCCAGAGTCATATGGCTAGAAAATGACAGTGCTGGAGGTAGAATGAATGTCTCTTGTCTGTCTGTCGGTGTCTCTCTCCCCCTACCTACCCACCCCCATCTTTAATCTTGGGTGTTAGCCTTAGGGCACAAAGGAGAATGGGAACCTGCTCTATGGTTTTAAGAGGCAGGAACTATTTTACTACTGGAAAAGAAGCAAAGATAAGGAAGAAAGAAAGGGAACTGAATTGCAAGCAAGATGCCAGAAAGCTAGCACAAGCTAGAGGCCAGTGAATAGGGTCATTGAGGATGGGTCAACAACAGCACCATTTAAAGCAGCTGGAGTTGCTCTGTTGTAAATTCTCCTCCAGCTCCTCTACAAAACCTTTAATAATGCTCATTGTTGTCATGAAAAAATGTGCCATGGAACTCAAAAAGATGATTGTGTTTCAAATCCAAGTGATTCAAGGGTGTCTCAGACACATCGTAAGTAGAATTATAAACCCAGGAAGCAGAGAACCACAAGAACATACGGTTCTGGCAAGCTGCAGAAATAAACTCTTCTCTGGATTTCTGCAAGACATAGAATTAACAGAGGTGCAAACCAAATTCCTCGAGCTCCAGGGGCTCCCAGTTGGTATGAGGATTAGACTAAATTACTCTCTAAGAAAACTAAATTCTACTCATGGGAGTAAAACCTTGGGAATTCTGTGAAGTGTAGTTTTCTCTGAAAGCTGTAACAAAAAAAGCTCCTGAAGTTCACCATACCAGCTCCCTAAAGGTATGCTGGCCTCATCCAGCCAGGTTATGATTTTAAGAAAATGTTTTTTTTTTTTGGAGACGGAGTTTTGCTCGTTACCCAGGCTGGAGTGCAATGGCGCGATCTCGGCTCACCGCAACCTCCTCCTCCTGGGTTCAAGCAATTCTCCTGCCTCAGCTTCCCGAGTAGCTGGGACTACAGGCACGTGCCACCATGCCCAGCTAATTTTTGTATTTTTAGTAGAGACGGGGTTTCACCATGTTGACCAGGATGGTCTCGATCTCTTGACCTCGTGATCCACCCGCCTCGGCCTCCCAAAGTGCTGGGATTACAGGCGTGAGCCA
>PVKV010002828.1:11643-28609 GCA_004027835.1 Alouatta palliata | reverse complement strand
AAGTTAATGTTTTTAAGAAGAACTTTAATTTTAATGTTACATCGCTGATCTTATGTGAGAGAGAAGTAACCCAGAAGTTAAGGGTGGGACAACTGTGTTTAGGGAGTATGTTATCAGTCCATGTTTGGGGAGTATTTTTTCTGAAAATGTATTATTTTCTTTGACCAAATGTTCCACTATCTTCTGGAGACATGGAATCTTAAATGGTCTTAACTCAGGCAATGAACAGGGTCAGAACAGCCTCATGCACCATCCAGCAAATGCAGTCTGCAATATCCATTAGAGGTTAGTACTGTTTCCTCCACAGAATCAGTTTTCAGTGAGCCCTGCAATGAGTTTTCAGGGTGAAACCTATCATCACAGAAAGTTCCCAAAATATGCACACGGAACGTGGCATGTTGGAAGTGATAAGTGGATAAGATGGAGTAGTATCTTGCTAAAGCCAATATTCATGGGTTTAAGTTTCATATTTTCTTGAGGCAGCATTAAAAGCAGTTCAATACATTTGTTCTAACCGGAAAGAAGAAAAGCCACAAGAAAGAGTAGGGCACCTGGTCACAAAATTTGTTATAGTTACTCTATATCCTTAAAAATTCTGTAACTACTTATTAATAACCTGAAAAAAAAGAGAAAAAATAAAAGAAGCAAGCAAAAGAGCTAAATTGTGGGAAGTCTGAACAATAATCTGTGAACATATATTAATATTTACTGGTAAATCAGAAGTGAGAGGCAGGGCAGGGGCGAGAGACAGAATTCACCTCTAAATGAAATAAGTGCAAATTCTAACACAAACTGTTTGATTTTCAAATTATATAAGTAATACCAGACCAGTCATTCATCTCCCAGCGACAAAGATACTATAATCTTCTCAAAGCTCTAGATACAGTGAGTAAATTTAAAACTTGGCAAATCAATTCATATTACTGGGAATTTGTGAGTGATAGGGCAACAGAAAAGAGAGAGAGAGAGAAAAAAGAGATCAATTATCATCCAAGAGAATAATTACAATTTTTGTTTCTCATATTTGACACTGGGAAATATAAAGTTCTGCTTTAACATATGGAAATACGTCCTAACTTTTATTTGCATACATGTTCTTACTTTTTATACTAAAAATGAACTTCTAATATCTGAATTCTACTCAGTGCATTGAACACGTAAGGCACTCAAATATTTGACTCACCATTAAACCAAAACTGGGGTACCTGTATTTAGAGAGTTTAACAGTATTGTGAAGGCTTGGTTTCCCAAGCAAATGGAGAAGGTCCAAGCTACTGTTTCATAACATACCTCTAAGGAATTTTCTAATCCTGACTGAAGTCTAGAAGGACCTAAAAGACATCAAGGCCATATACTTAAGCTCTATTTTACAATTCAGTCAAGTCGCAAATGCTTATTAACACCCCAGTCGTTAGTCCACTTTCATTTTCAGCAAAACTGCTGAGTGCAAAAGTAATTGTGGTTTTTACATTGTTTGAATTTACCGTTTGACATGGGAATACATTCTTAAATAAATGTGGTCATGTTATACACCATTTTAACGGGTATTTCTCACTTTATGCTTTTTTGCTAATGACTTATTACTTGCTCCGACGTTAGACAAAGAGCAAATTTGAGCAATTTTCTTATTCCAGTTCAAAATGGGTCATAAAGCAGCAGAGACTACTTGCACCATCAACAACGCATTTGTCCCAGGGGCTGCTAGCGAACGTGCAGTGGTGGTTCGAGAAGTTTTGCAAAGGAGACGAGGGCCTTGAAGATGAGGAGCATACTGGCTGGCCATCGGACGTTGACAACGACCCATCGAGAGCAATAATCGAAGCGGATCCTCTTACAACTACATGAGAAGTTGTGGAAGAACTCAATGTCAAGCATTCTACAGATGCTTGGCCTTTGAAACAAATTGGAAAGGCGAAAAAGCTCGATAAATGGGTCCCTCATGAGCTGAGCAAAAACAGAGAAATCATTAATTTTGAAGTGTCACCTTCTCATTCTACGCAACGACAACTTCTCTGTTTGTGACAAAAAGTGGATTTTACACGACAACTGGTAATGACCAGCTCAGTGGCTGGACCGAGAAGAAGCTCCAAAGCACTTCCCAAAGCCAACGTGACCTGGAAACGCGTTACGGTCACTGTTTGGTGTTCTGCTGCCGATCTGATCCATTACAGCTTTCCGAATCCTGGCGAAACCATTACATCTGAAGTATGCTCAGCAAATCAATGAGATGCACCCAGAACTGCAACACCCCACCGGCACTGGTCAACAGAAAGGGCCCAGTTCTCCTCCACAGCAGCACCCAACCGCATGTCGCACCACCGATGCTTCCAAAGTTGAACGAATTGGGCTACAAAATTTTGCCTCATCCTTCACATTCACCTGACCTCTCGCCAGCCGACTAACCACTGCTTCAAGCAACTCAACAACATTTTGCAAGGAAAATGCTTCCACAACCAGCGGGATGCAGAAAATGCTTTCCAAGAGTTTGCTGAATCCTGAAACATGGGTTTTGAACACTACAGGCAGAAGCAAACTTATTTCTCATTGGTAAAAATGTGTTGATGGTCATGGTTCCTATTTGGATTAATAAAGATGTGTCTGAGCTTAGTTATGATTGAAAATTCAGGGTCCAAAACCGCAATTACTTTTGCCCCAACCTAATACTACAGTCTGCCATTCTGCTTCTGCCCCATACTTTGAAAACACCACCAATGAACAATAATTACAGCCAAATGGGAAAAGTGGACATGGGATAGAAATCAATTTTGTATTCAGGCCTTGATTATCAATTTAAATACTGTAAAGTTACCAGGATCATCAAATCTGTGACGTTTAGAGCAAAAAAAGGAAAAAGAAATTTGATTCATAATATGACAAATCTCTCCATAAAAATGTGATGTGACATAAACAAAATATGGTATTATCCATACAATGGAATATTATTTGGCCTTAAAAAGAAATGAAATACTGATGATGAACCTTGAAAACATGTATGATTGTACTTACATGAAATGTTTAGAATTAGTAAATCTGTATAACAGAGTAGAAGTTGCAGGGTCTGGGAGTGAGGAGGAAGGGGGAGTTGCCACTAACTGGTATCAAGTTCCTTTTTGGGGTAATGAAAATATTCTGGAACGAGATAGCAGTTATAGTTCCAAAATATTGTAAGTATATGAATGTCACTGAACCACACACTTTAAAATGGCTACAACTGTTGTGTCAGTCAGGGTTCTCCAGAGATCTTACATGTAGATAGATAAAGGGGGATTTATTACGGGAAGTGGCTTATGAGATTATGAACGCTGAGAAGTCAGACAATATGGCCTCTGCAAACAGGAGAACCTGGGAAGTCTCTGGCATAACTCAGACTGTACCTGCGGGCCTGAGGCCAGGGGAGCTGAGGGCATAATTCTCAGCTCCAGGACAAGGCTAAGGCCTGAGAACTGGGAAGCCCCTCGTGCAAGTCACTGGAGTCTGAAGGCCTGAGAACCTCGAGTTCTGATGTCCAAAGGCAGAAGATGGGTGCCCCAGCTCCAGAGCTCCAGAAGAGAAAGTAAATTCACCTTTCCTCTGCCTTATTTTTTTTTTTTTTTTTAAGACGAAGTTTCTCTCCTGTTGCTCAGGCTGGAGTGTAATGGCATGATCTCCGGTCACTGCAACCTCCACCTCCCAGGTTCAAGAGATTCTCCTGCCTCAGCCTCCCCAGTAGCTGGGATTACAGGTGCCCACCACCATGCCAGACTAATTTTTTGTGTTTTTAGTAGAGACGGGATTTCACCATTTTGGCCAGACTGGTCTCAAACTCCTGACCTCAGGTCATCCACCTGCCTTAGCCTCCCAGAGTGCTGGGATTACAGGTGTGAGCCACCGTGAATGGCTCCTCTGCCTTTCATTTAATGTGGGCCCTCAATGGATTGAATGGTGCCTACTCACATCAGCTGAGGATGAATCTTCCTTGCTCAGTCCACGGATTCAAATGCCAATCTGTTCCAGAAACACCCTCACAGACACACTAAGAATTAATGCTTCACCAGCTAGCTGAGTATCCCTTAACCCAGTCAAGCTACCTAAAACTATCACAATGGTAAATTTCATGTTGTTTGTATTTTACCACACACACACACACACACACACACACACACACACACACACGGTTTGAACTTTCATATGGAATGGACCAGACCAAGTTTGGAGTTTAAAATCTCATCTGGAAAAGACATTCATGTGATACTTACTAGAAAGAATTAGTTTATCTTAAAAAGTGGAAAGGTCACTTCGATCCTCAGGGCCATAGATCCAAGGCAGCCAAAGTCAAGCCACAGACAGGACTTGTGTTTCTTATGCATGTTTTCTCATTCATTCAAACAGCATTAGTTAAATACCTACTATGTGCCGGGTACCAATGCAATCATTGGCAATAGAAAGATGAGTGAGATGCTGCTTATGTTTCCCCAATTTGTTCACAGTCCAGAGGGAAGAGATGATGATAATATAATGCCATGACTGAGATATGCTCAGGGTATATGGGGAGAGGAGAGGACGTCAGGAGGAGGCAACAGTGGCTTGTGCTGTCATGGGCCTCCCAGATAGGACACACTGGACCCAAACTTCTGTTAGGGAACAGGAAAATCTGTCACTATGATCAATTTTCTTGTTTCTCCCACTCCTTCCCAATTTTCTGAACTACTTGGATTGGCTGAATGACTACCCCTTCTGACTCCAGAGTCTAGTAATTCCATGCCTTCATTATTGAATACTTTCCTTAAGATTTTCAGAATCTCTTTATCTACTTCCTATTTCATTTCTTGTCAAAAGAAGTTTCCTAAATTTGTCTTTAAAAGTCCACATATTTAGTAAGCACTGCAGTCAAGTCCTTGAGAGTGTTTCTCAACGATAAACTACATCAAAAGAAAATGATAGAAATCTGTGAGGGGAGCGATGACAGTTCTTTGATATTTCACAGAGTTCAGATACTCTCTTGGGAGGGTTAGGTCACACCTGTCCGTGTCTTGGAAGACGAGTCTGGGGCTTGTTGCCTCTTGCTTACAAGTCCAGATTCCAAAATTAGAACTATCTTAGAGCAAGCCATAATCCTTCATAAAATATCAACTTAAATATCTACTAACCTTAAAAGAGATCAATCACACAGGACTGTTGAGAAGGTTAAATAATTTACATTATAGATACAATTCTTTGGAAACTTCAAGGTGAGAGGAAAATTTTATTATTCTCTCAAAGCAAAATGATAAGAAGTTACATTTTCCAAACTATTACAGAGGAACCAGATTCTAAATACCCTGGTTTAGAAAGAGAAACTTGATAAAGTCAAAGTAACCTATACAATCTACCCATCAGCTCCCACATCCTTTAGCAAACAAATTTTCTAACAAGAATGATCAAGTTGAAAAACTATATGATTTTTGTTTCCACATTCTATTAACTTTCCACTTACTACGGAAGGTTTCTACCCAGTCAGCATGGAAGAATAAAGCATGAACGATGGGCAAAACGGGTATCACCCTCTTAGGACAGTGAATGGCCAGATGTTTAAAGAGGGGATGCGGGTGGTGATCTTACATTAGCTTCAAGCTACTCTAAGAATGTCTTAGAGCTAATAGATTGCCTTTTGGTTAATATTTTATTGCTTAAAATGAGACCCATAAAGGGAAATACGGTTATCAATGTAGCATAACGCGTGAAAGCATGGACACTGGCACCAGACTCCATTAGTTCCTTAGCTGTGCAATCTTCGGCAAGTTGCTTGACCTCTCTGTGCCACTGTTTCCTCATCTAAAACACCGGCTAACAGTACCCATCTTGAGTCATTATGAGGAATAAATAATATGTGTAAAGCATTCATAACATGCTTGTCCCATAGTTGAAAATCATGTATTAGCTGTAGACAGGCCCTCAAATTTATCCTACCAAGATTGATAGCCTGGGCCTTACCAAACCTTTGTCCTTCTTGGGAAGTATTCCCCATGCAGTACCCTGGAACCCACTCGTACCAGAGCTGTTTATTAAGTAAATATGAAACGAGATAGTTTCCTTGACTCCTTTGCGGGATTCATGAAGCGGTTGGCTCGTTTCTCAGCCCGAAGCTCTCAATCCCTCACGGGAGGGGGAGCACACAGGTAAGTGGGTGTAAGAGCCAAGACGAGTGCTTCTGGACACTGGCAGGAGTAGAACTCTTGAGCAGCCCTGTAGCAGGGTCAAGGCGGGTATTCACCCCCAGAGACACAGAGGCCATGTGTTACAGTGTACTCTTCTAGCTTTACCATCCATGGATGGTTTAAGTGTGAAACAGCTGAGTGTGAAAGCCCTCTGTATCCTGAGCTCTTGTTCAGTGTCCAGGAAGAATCAGGTCACACAAATGACTTGAAGATAGTAAATGTGGAGGATTTTATTGCCGATAAAAGTGGCTCTCAGCCGGATGGGGAGCTGGACAGGGAACAGAGTGGGAAGGTGGTCTTCCCCTGAAATTCAGCCATGCCCCACCAAACTCTTCTCTCAAGTCCCACTGTCAAGCCATCCCTCTGAAGTCAAGTTGCTCCTCTCTGAGGTCTGGCTGCTTTTTCTCTTCTCTCCTCTGCTGTTCCACTTGTCTGCCAGTGGAGCCTAGGGTATTTATGGGTACAGGATGGGGAATGGGGCAGGCTAGGGTGGCTTTGGAAAAGGCAAATTTCTAGTGGGAAAACAGGAATGCATGTTCTCACTTTGGGCCATAGGTCCAAGCTTGAGGGTGGGGCTTCGCCAGGGACCCCGCCCTTTTCTGCCTAGTAGTTCCCTGACTCTTGTCCATATCAGATATGCTGCTCTACTGTGGTTTGGAAATTTTCAGAGTCAAACTATATACAAACTCAGCAAAGCAGACTTCTCAATTCTTTCTGGAAGGTGGGAGAACTGCATTAACATAATTACTGTTTTGTATTTTCACACTGGATCACAGAAAAAAAAGAAAATGCCATGCTCTTTAAGAAGACTTTGTGTCATCAGTGTCCCCAGAAGGAAGCTCTTTCCAGAGGATGCTACTGACCTATGTCCTGTTGACCCATCTCTTACAGCATCTAGAATCTGCTGCCTTGAATTAATTTTGTATACATAAACTATCTCAGAGGAGGGGGTAGAACTCGTATTTTATCACCTTAGAACCTAGTCCAATATCTGGCACTTACAGGAATTATATAAATATTTGGTGATGAATGAAGGAACTGGTATGTTTCGGATCTGTGTCTCCGCCCAAATCTCATGTCAAACTGTAATCCCCAGTGTTGGAGGTGGGGCCTGATGGGAGGTGACTGGATCATGGGGGTGGTTTCTCATGATGATTTAGCACCATGCCCCTAGTGCTGTTCTCATGATCAGAGTTCTCAGAAGATCTGGCTGTTTAAAAGCGTGTAGCACCTTGCTCTTCACTCTCTCTCCTCCTGCTCCATCCATGGAAGATGTGCCTGGTTCCCCTTCCCCTTCTGCAGTGAATGAAAGTTTCCTGAGGCCTCCCCAGAAGCTGCTGTTTTCTGTACAGCCTGCAGAACCGTGAGCCAATTAAACCTCTTTTCTTTAGAAATTATCCAGTCTCGGGTATTTCTTTACGGCAATTCGAGAACGGACTAATACATGAATCAACACACACATCTTAAAGCATAATTTAACCTCTTCCAAGATCTACATTTTCTTCCAAGTTGGCCACATGTCCTGTAACCCAATCGTTTGGGTCACTCTGCCTTCCTTTCTAAATTACAGGCACTTTGATTTGGTGGTTAAGAACAGTGACTCAGAGCCAGGCATTACACTGGAATCTCAGCTCTCCACCTACCCACCCGAGGGCCTTGAGGACGTTAAGACTCTACCTGCATCAGTTTCATTAACTGTAACATAGGGATAATAACTGCATCTATTCCATCAGATGTCAAAGGGTTGGATCTGGATCTGTCATTTGCCTAAAGCACTTAGAACAGACACTGGCATCTAGTAAGCACTCTCTAAGTGTTAGCTATTATGACTTGTGCCCACTAAAACCACAGCTATTCTCCATTCCCTTGGTTCCTAAGGAAAGAAGCTCTTGTCTGTACCATCCTCCAGTGAGGCTTCAGGTCAAAATGGGTTTCCTTATAGTCTTCTAAACATCAAGCTGCTGGCATCCTTGGACTCGGCCCATATCCTCTTCCTAATCCAACTCCTCTCTGGGCACACACAGGCCCTTTGCCCCCACTCTTTCTTCCCCACCTGGCAACCCCACGAACTTCCTGAGTCATGCTCCCAAAGCTTACTCATAGCACTGTCATGACCGACATCTCCAAGGCTCACTTCATTCCAGCCAGACTTGGAGATACTTCAAAGGCCCCATACGATTGGAGAGAAGGATAAGGGAGCTGTTTGTTTTTAACACAACACATCCTGAAGGGGATGCCCCTTTTCCACGTGTGTATTTTACTCTGACACACACCGATCATTCTCAGGCTTGAACAAGCCTGGTGAAGACCTCCACCAGATACAAAACCAAAAAGGCCGAGACAGCTGCAAAGGTTTCTATTTCCCTAGAGATGGGAGTTTCATGGAAGGCTAAGAATCACCACAGCAACCAGACTACAGAAACAGTCCTGGACTTCAGCACCGTAACTCTGGTAAAGCAATTTGTGCTCTGTGAAAGGCTGGGGCACAGAAGTTGAAGAATGGTCAAAGTAAACAATGCTCCTCAGGCACCATTTTGCTGTGCCGATTTCAGGACACCGCGTCTCAGCATCAAAGTTCTGTTATGAAAGACGCACATCAAGTGCCAGGGATTTGCTAGGCTGGACTGCCTGCCCTGGTGCAAAGGTCTGGAGAGAAATTCACAGCACATTTTCCAAAACAACCATTTCAAATTTGCTCTAAGAGCAGACCAGGGTAAAAATGTATGCCATGATATCAAGTTACCCTGCTCATGCTAGAACAACCGTTGATACGAACTCTGGATTAACAAAAAAAAAGAGTGGGCGATTTTTCTCATAAAACCCTAAATAGACTTTATCCCATGCTGAACTTATATAGACTGATTCCTACAGATTTAAGAAAAAAATCTCTACACTTTATTAAACACTAAATGAAAAAGATCGCCTGCTCTAGTCTCTGATCTGCTACCCTAAATCTATACTGTAGTTGAAATAGTAAATAAGAAATTACAGCACACTATTTCTACACGACATAGAAGCAGCAGCTATAAAGTGTAGTCACTAAAACAGAAATTTCTTCATGGCTTTCTAAAAGCCCTCAATATTTATTAATATAATTAATTTAATTATTAACTATGTTAACTAGACCTTGAATATATAGAACTTGTCCTTTTTAAAGAAACTCAAATTGGTCTACCTGAGTAATCTTACAATATCCTCAAAATTAAGTTAAAAAAATATGCAATTCCCATTAGCAACATTTATGGAAAGCTCCCTCAGACCTCTGTTATGTCGGCAGTACACAATACATTCCTAAAAAACACTTAGTGTTTGTGAGAAACCTGTAACTTAAACTGCCCCGAACAGGAACATTTAGAAATACAACTATGTGATGTGTACACATACTTATCACACCCCTTTTCTCTAGGATGTGTCCCATGGACAGTACACTGCTTTCTGAATCTTTTGTGGGGAAGGAGTCCACTTGCACAATTTCTGGAGTTTCAGCAGATGCTCAGTGAGTCAGCAGAGACTCTGCTATCCACGGAATTTATTGTTCCATAGACCCCTCTAGCCCAGCAGCTTGCAATGCCTAGGAGGTAATTAGTAATCTCTAACACCTGAATGCTTCACAGACAGGATGAATGGCTTGGCTTACCGGGCCTGCTCAGTCTTTTCTAGCCACACCTTCCTCATTTTATCTCTAGGTTAGTAAGTGTGAAGTTACTAAGATAACAGGGACAAGAGGTTCCCATTTTGTGTTTTGTGCATTTCCTATTCATTCCTCAGAAACAGAATAGCAACTATGTGTGAAGCACTTTGCTCAGTCAATCTTTCCCAATGTGTGGACATACCTAAGAATATTTTAAGATATACTTTACGTATATATTTTTACAGGAATTAAAAACATGATTTCATGTTTAGGAAGTTGAGGATGAAGCTAAAGTCATTTTTAAGTGAGTAGATTTAAGAAAAATAGTAAATAATGCAAATAATATATGAATACTGCACAAACTGTGAGACTCAGTACATATAAACTTCTGAGAAGTACTACTAAGTAATTAACAGAAATTTCTTCACTTTGGGAGGCCGAGGCAGGCAGATCACCAGAGGTGAGTCAGACACAATACATGCCCTCAAGAAGTTCACAGTTTGATGAGGGCAGAGGGACTTAAAGATACAAACACATCTGTGGGCAGCAGGAAGGGAGAACTTCAGCTGGGCTGGAGGGTGAATGGAGAAAGGCCCATCTGACGGGTCCAGGCAAGGAGGAGGGCGGTGGAGACAGCATGGGTGGGTCTCAGGAATACTTAATTCAGATGGAGCTAAGGAAATATAAAAATGAATGAAGAGGAATATCATGGAAAGGGTACTGGAGTGAGATCACAATGAGCCTTGAAAGCCAAGCCTAACCAGTTAATGAAGATGATCCTTTGCTTTTCAGAGATATGGACCATGATTTCCTTCCTGATAAATAATGAGTACATTAGCTTCTGGCTTAGTTAAGTGTCACTTAATTAACCACATTACTGCACTGATTCACTAAATGAACTTCAATTGACTGACTTACTCTCCCAAAAGAATATATATCATTTGTAGATGTAATAACAATTTTAAATCCCATTTTTGTTTAGGATTCCATTCCAAGTCTTCTATAGGGTATCTTTAGATTGTTGCTGAATTACCAAAAAATATCTTGCATGGTCAGAAAAATCAAACTTTAGCCCTCAACCCTAAATCTCCTAAACTTGAGAAGTTTGTTCCCTGGCTTTGTTCCCAGGTCACAGTCCGTCAATAAATACTTGTTGAGTTTGGGGTATAACCATAAACAATCAATGAATCAAGCAAATGAGCTAGGAGTCTTGAGCATTTCTACAAGGAACAACTTAGGGCCTGGTAATTGTGGTCCTGGGTATTTTATGCAAAAGTCTGTAAGTCCTATCCATAATTCTCTCCTGTGTAAGAAATGAGCTGAATTAAGCCTTTTGTCTATCTCTCTACTTTATCATCCCTAAGGTGAAAATAAGTCACCATTCTCCACTCTACAATGTCTTCCTGAGATGTCCTTCTAAATCTTGGCAAGACCTACCAATAAAATATTAGAATCTTCAGTACACACTTGAGACAATTTTAGGTCAGAAGCTCTCTCATTCTTTTCAGAGAAGAAAGTAAGCAAACTGTTAGCATGACATTTTAGAAAACAGGATTGTCTGATTTCTAGCAAATAATCATTTGTTGTTTGCCCTCAAGGAGAAAAAAGTTAATTGTCCTTGCCTGAGAAACAGATGAAATTAACTTTCACTATAAATCACAAATCCTGGTGCTCCCCAGTTTTGCCTTCCTCCTTAAGCAAGATCCTGACATATCATTCATTTTAAAAAGGGGGCCAGGCAAGGTGCTCAGGCCTGTAATCCCTGCACTTTGGGAGGCTGAGGCAGGCAGATCACTTGAGGACAGGAGTTTGAGACCAGCCTGGCCAACATCATGAAACCCCATTTCCAAAAATAATAAACATAAATAAATAAATAAATGATTTTTTTGCTGAAATATCTTACTTTGGGCTTCAGTCTCCCCATAAATGAAAAGGTTAGACTAGCTCTATGGCCACCTATAACTCTAAAGCCTATGGTTCTTTGAGCAACTGACAGAGTCAGTAAATGTCTTCAAGACAGATCTCTAGGCTAGGCACGGTGGCTCACGCCTGTAATCCCAGCACTTTGGGAGGCTGAGGCAGGCAGATCACCTGAGGTTAGGAGTCAAGACCAGCCGGGGCAACGTGGCAAAAACTCCATCTCTACTGAAAAATACAAAAATTAGCCGGGTGTGGTAGCAGGTGCCTGTAATCCCAGCTACTTGGGAGGCTGAGGCCGGGAGAATTGCTGGAACCCAGGAGGCGGAGGTTGCAGTGAGCTGAGATGGCACCACTGCACTCCAGTTTGGGTAACGGCGCAAGACTCCATCTCAAAAACAAAACAAAAAAGACAGATCTCTAGAAATAAATGTACCTCAATAAATGGGTTGAGGTGACTGAATTATCAATTTCATAAATGCCATGACACACTAAAATAATCTGTGTACTGAATTAAAAGGAGCAATTTTAAAAAGTTTAGTTTAGCCTGCCAAAGTGAATACAAGAGAGCAAAACAGACGTGATTTCTTCTTTCAGCAAGTGAAAATGTCTTGCAACACTGGTTTGAAAAATTAAATGTTTGTTTTAGAGAGTTTCTCTGCTTTCCTTAACTTTAATTCAGGGTCAGCGTGTGCCCGCTTAGTCTTTTACGTTTGGCAGAAGCAAAACAAATATAAAATACTCAAAGCTAACTCTAAGGGTAAATTATGATTTACAGTGCATTTTAAAATAGGAAGTGTTGACATGGTAATAGTCTTAAAAACAAGTTAATATACTTGGCCTTGCTAATTTCTTTTAGATACACTTTTCTATTTTTCTTTTTCTTTTTTGAGAGTTCACTCTGTCACCCAGACTGGAGTACAGTGGTGTGTTCTCGGCTCACTTCAACCTCTGCCTCCTGGATTCGAGCTGGGAGTACAGATGCGCACCACCAGCCTGGCTAATTTTTGTATTTTTAGTAAAGACGGGGTTTCACCATGTTGGCCAGGCTGGTCTCAAACTCCTGGCCTCAAGTGATCTTCCTGCTTCGGCCTTTCAAACTGCTGGGATTACAGGCATGAGCCACTGCACCTGGCCTAGATATACTTTTCAATGAGAGAGTTGTATAATTGATACTGAATTTCCGGAAGATGGGCAGATTTTTTTATTGAAATACAAGCTTCCAATAAATCAAAATATGATTTAAAAAAATAAAAGAGTAAATGCAAACGTTATCCCACTGTCAGGTTCTAAAACGCTGTTTTGATGGGATAAATCCTCCTCAGTAAGGACAACGGCAGCTTTTAGTTAAACTGTACATCACTCGCCTAAGAACAAGGCTCAGTCATCACAATCGATTCACGTGGTGACTGGGAATTCTTTCAGGGCAACAGGCAATGTGTTAAAGGGGCACCGCTGAGCACACTGTGCAAAGTTAGGAAATTCTGTCGTTCCCTCCTCATACATTTTTCCAAGCACTTCACTGGTTACTCAAGAAGTAAAGGAATAGAGAAAAGGGTGAAATCAGAATTAGTAAGTGGACCCTTGGTTACTATAAGATCGCTGATAAAATCTGAAAGAAACAAAGGGATAAAACCAAAAATGAAATTTAAATAAAATCATTGACTTCTAGTGAAAAAGGAGATTTTACAGACATTCTTCTCCAAATGTTTGTTATAGATAAGGAAATGGAAGCTCAAAGAGGTCATGAGTTGCCCAAGTTCTGCAGCTGGTGATGCCATGGTTGGGACTAGAGCCCAAATATCCACTCTAGTAATCTAGTTTCTACTTCTCTTGCCAGTGAAACTATTTGCATTTTTTCTTAGAGAATCAATTCTCTGTTGTTAGGAAACAGGGACTCCCCAGGTCTTCAGAATTCAAGGTCAGCTCTTTTAATCACTAGAGAAGAACACAGAAATGTAAAGAAATGCCAAGAAACAGCTTCTCACTCCACAGGGCCCCACATGATCTGACCCCTGAATGACCAATCACACCTCCCACCACTCTCCCCCTTGCTAATTCCACTCCGGCCACACTGGCCCCTCTCTCATATCCAACAAGCTGCTTCCAAGCTGAGGGCCTGGACACCAGCAGATCCTTTATTTGGCCTTTTCTTCCCCCAGGTCTCAGCATAGTTCACGCCTTTTCATCATTCAGGTCTCTGTTCAAGTGCACTTCCTCTAAGAAGCCCTTCCTAACCAC
This sequence comes from Alouatta palliata, assembly GCA_004027835.1. NCBI lineage: Eukaryota > Metazoa > Chordata > Mammalia > Primates > Atelidae > Alouatta > Alouatta palliata. Next base: position 14,647 of record PVKV010002828.1, on the reverse strand, counting down.
CATAACAACCAACTCTTCCTGTCACTTGAATACCCACGTAGCTCCACAACTTGGTGCTGGGAAATCCTTTCATTTACATTTTTATAAAATTGAAGGGAAAACACAGAAAGCTTGTTGGCATCTATCCCAAGAATATCTACTGGGTATTTCTAAGTAAAGGCCACTGGCAGCAAACAAAAATAACCAACTTTCAGCCTCCTCAAGACATGTAAGAATTCAAGACCAAATCAGAATGCATCCCAGAGTTCACCTGATTCTGCCAGCGGAAGCCCTGCAGTGCTGAATTTCTGGGCATGTGAATGATATATTGTTTTATTGAAACACTCATTTTCCAAGATTCCTTTCCAAATTCAACTCCATGGTCTTTTTGTTTGTTTGTTTTTGTTTTTTGCTAAAGGGCAAAATACTAACCTGTTTCCAAGCTATGCAGCAACATTTTGGCACAGGTAATCTGGTAAGAGAACTGTTTGTATAGAGCAGAGCTGGTGTTAATAACAGCGTGCCCCAACCTCCCCCTTTCCGAGCTCTTCACCTATAGATGTCGGCCCAGCTAGTCACATTTAATTCCTACCAGATGGCTGTTTTATTGCAGCTCAAAGACTCACCTGCAATATGATTCAGTCAACATGCAACATTGAGTGCAACATCTAAGCCCACACTGAAGCAAAGAGCTTGAGATCATCTAAATGGGAGCAGGAGCAATGGAGAACTCACTATCCGCTGTGTCTTTGTTCTCTTTGGCAAATTCTCAAGGGTAGGAGGTCAGAATTGCCAGTGCCTGGCACTGTGCCTGACACATTGCAAACAGGTGCTTAGTAAATAATGATTTAAATTGAATAAGCGCCTAAGCCTTGGGAAAGCCCACCTTGCCCAGAGCCACTCACAGTGCCACGTCAACTCCATATATAGGAAGCATGCTGTAAATTCAAGGTTAGGTTCTACCAATTACTTCCCAGCTCCTGACCTTGGGTAGAATATTTAACCTCTCTCAGCCTCAATTTCCACATCTGGAAAACACAGCTAACAGAATCTCCCTTCCAGGGGTATTGAGAAAACCAAGTGAAATGCCAGGGTTTGCAGTTCTCTGGAAAGATGCCTACCAGTGTTTGACTTTGGCTCTGATCAGCGTGGTGCCATTACCTCCTGCCTACAGGTCCCTGGATTTTCAAGCAGGGAGACAAATTGGGGACAGCTGCATACATGACCCTCCAAACACCTGGCTTCCTCATGAGGAACCAATGATTGTTCTGCCATTTGTCTTTTCCTTCACCTTGGGGATTTGGAGCTCATTAAAGAGGAAGGCCAAAAGGCAGCACACACGTCATCATTTTCACTGGTTATTCCTGCTCAGGCACCACTAACCTGGACAGGCTCAGGTCTTGCTCCCCAAATGTCACAGGAGTTCCAGAGACTCCTGAATCTAACAAAGAAAGGTCCTGAGAAGGCCACCTTCATTCCACACCTAACCCCAACACCACTTCTGCTCTGAGGTTACCCCAAATCTCTGAACAAAAACTCAATCACCTGTGCTGGCTGTCTTTCTTCCCTGGCAGATGCCTTCCAAAAGAATAAGAACATAGGAAGTCCCAAAGCAGGAAACTGCTTCCAAGGCAGCTGACGTCACCGAACTGCGAGGTAAAGCTAGAGGTTTCTCCCAATCTGTAGGTGGGAAATTTGGGAACAAACATTTATCTTCAGAGGCTTATCTACACTGCCTCTTCCAGTGTTAGAGGCGATCACAATTCACCTGGCTTTAAAGACCTGCAGTGGTTCAGCTGAAGACCATTCTCTCAGCATCAACACCAACAGGCAAAACCATCAGACGAAGCTTTCACAGCTGCCAAGGTACTTGCTGTCCTCGACATATTTCATACTCAGCTCAGCTCTATTTTATTTACCAGTCTCCTCCCCTAGTCTTGGAAAATTCTCCTTTCAGCCTTCTGCCAAACCACATCCCTATTTCAAACCTTTCCAAATTCTCACCTCCAAAAGGCAGCGCCAGGCAAGCACACCTGGCTCCAATTACTACAGCAACGCTTTCCCCCAGCCCCACATCCCTCTAACGTGCCTGATTACTTAGCACTTTCGTGTTTATCTCAGCCCAGCTGTAGCTGATTAAATCTATTTGGTTAGGTTTCTATCTCGTGTATTTAGGGCAATAGATGTTTCTATGTCTCCGTCCCTTCTGTTTACAGGTGCTGCTCTTTGCCCCTGGATGCACTGTGACTGCGAGCTTCGAGGGCCACCTCCTTCCTCACTCCCACGATGCTCTGCACGGGTGCCCAGTTCACAAGGGCAGCTGCAGCTGACTGTCCAACTGCCTGGTTCTAATTTACGTAGAGAGAGCCCTCCGCTCAGCAAACTGAAATAATTAGCTCTTCTCATCTTCTGTATTTCAATAAATAAAAGAAAGATGAAGAAAGATCCACGTGTATTGTGGCCTGATGAAACAGCAGAGCTCTTTGGAAAAATCATGAAATTTTTACTGTGCAAGGCAGTAAGATATAACCAATGAAACTCACAAGCATTTTTCCAAGTGTTCAGAGGCCAGATCTGCCCCCAGATCTGTAAATCCTACTTAATCTAGGTTAAAGAAAAATATAAGAAGACATCAGACACCCTGAGTTTACATTTCAGCTCGTAGGTGGTTCCTTACCCACTGAATGCTGAGGGTTTCTTTAAGACTATTTTGTAGTTTAACAACTCCAGAAATGCTTTTGACTCTAATTTTCAGTCGGTATTTTGAAATATTAATTTTCTCAATGTCTTTATAGTGACAAAAAAAAAAAAAAAGAGGCTGGGTGTGGTGGCTCACGCCTGTAATCCCAGCACTTTGGGAGGCCGAGGCGGGTGGATCACGAGGTCAAGAGATCGAGACCATCCTGGTCAACATGGTGAAACCCTGTCTCTACTAAAAATACAAAAATTAGCCGGGCATGGTGGCACGTGCCTGTAGTCCCAGCTACTTGGGAGGCTGAGGCAGGAGAATTGCTTGAACCCAGGA
>PVKV010002828.1:0-11543 GCA_004027835.1 Alouatta palliata | reverse complement strand
GCGCCATTGCACTCCAGCCTGGGTAACAAGAGCAAAACTCCGTCTCAAAAAAAAAAAAAAAGAAAGAAAGAAAGAAAGAAAAAAACTGAGACCCAAATGGGTCTCAGTACACTTGCTCTCAAGTTTAAACAGAAGAGATCGTAACATAAGGGAAGACCAAGTCCTTTATTAAGAGTGAATCCAGTGTTGTCTTCTACACCTTCAAGCCTTGGTTTAAGAAACACTACTTTATGCCCAAGCCATACTTCCAACATTAATAACTAGATCTTCAAATAATATAATGAGAAATTTCCATATACAGAATTTCTAGACTTAATCTATTTGGTAAAACTAAACTGTTACATCAACATACTCATTTGTTCATGGAAATATTTATTTCACAAATGTTTCTTGAGTGCTTACTATGCAGTGGGCACTATTCCAATTGCTGGCAATATCAACTAACAAAATAAAACATCTATCCTGACGGATATACTAGCGGAAGAGATGGTGAACATACTTAAAAATAAATCAATAACAGGTGGTGATATAAGTTATTTTTTAAAGTAAAACAGTAAAAGAGAGAGAGTGTGGGTGTGTGTGCGTATGTGTGTGTGTGTGTAGGGGTGTGCTATGGCTACTTTAAATGAGGTGGTCAATGAAGGCCTCTCTGTGGAGGTAACGGCAAAGCAGGGACTGGGTGAAGGCAGCCACATAAATGACTGGGAGAAGTGTTTCAGGCCAAACAAAGCGCCCATGCAAAGGACAAGAGGCAAAATGTCAGAGCCAACTGCAGCACAGTGAGCAATGGTGAGAGTGCTGGGAGCAGGGGGAAAGATCATTCAGGGCTCTGGTGGGGATTGGGGATTTTCGTTTAAATGTAATAGGAAACCATGGCAGGAAGCTGAACGGGTGAACTTTGTGATGAGACTGAAGTCTTTTAAAAGATCATTCCGGCTGCCACATAAAAAATAGATTTTGCTAACAATGATAGCAGCTGACATTTAGGGAGTGCTGATTATATTCCACGCACGGTTCTAAGCACCAGTAGTCCCAGCACCCTATGAAGTAGATACTATGATTATGCCCACATGAGGAAAATGAGGCATAAAGAAGTTAACTAACTTGCCCAAAGCCCCACAGCTCATAAGCAGTGTAGTCAGGCTTCCAGCACAGGCACTCTGCCCCCGATCCTGCACTCCTAAGAGAGATGGGCCAGGGGCCCACTTCCTCTCAAGCAAAAATGTGACAGTGGGTCAGACCGAAGGTGGTGGTCAGAGGTGGGCAGATTCAGAATATACTTTTAGGGTAGAACAAATAGAATTGGCTATGGCATCTGGGCAAAAACAGGAAGTCATGGATAATAACGCCATGGACTGTGGCCCTGGCAACTGTGTGGTAGTGTCCTTTACAGAGCTGGGGAACACAGGAGTAAACAAACCAGGGACAAGAGGGAGCACGGAACTCAAACTCCTGTGACAGCGTGCTGGTTTCCCATGCTGCTGTAACAAATTACCATAAACTTGTGGCTCAGAACAACAGAAGGCTATTCTCTCACAGTTCTAAGGCCAGAAGTCCAAAATCAGTATTGCGAGGCCAAAACCAAGGTGTCCACAGAGCCACACTCCCTCCCTCCAGAGGCTCCAGGACAGAACCTGTTCCGGCCTCTCCCAGGTTCTCACGGCTGCTGGCATTCTTTGTCTTCTGGTTCCAGACCACCAATCGTGGCCTGCATGGCCACACTGTCGTCCCTTCAGTCTGCATCACCAAATCCCTGTCTTACAAGGATATATGTGACTGCATTTAGGGGCCACCAGATAATACAGGATAATCCTCCATCCCAAGATTCTTAATTTAATCACACCTGCTAAGGCTTTTTCTACATATGGCAACATTCCCAGGTTTTGGGGGTTAGAACATGGGCATATCTTTGGGGACCATTATTTAGCCTATCACAGTCAGGAATACCACAAATAATAACAATAAAATGTAAAGGTGTGAATAAACAGTGAGCAAACCTTTTCCCTCTTTGCCATGAGAATGTGATCTTCTGTTAACTCTCTCAATTCTGTAAACCTAGTAATCTGGTAAGACAATATGCCAATTGTAATACAAGGCAACTTGCTATTGGGACTGGAAAATTTTAAGATATCTGATAAGAAGTGACATCTGGGGGCTTCCCTGAGAGCAGTAATTCTTGTAAACTGGGCATATTTACAAGAGAGAGCACCATGGAAACTATTCCTACAGAGCATAATTGCCTACTAGCTCCTGCAAGAGTCTAAGGCTTTTTTTTTTTTTTTTTTTTTTTTTGAGATGGAGTTTCCCTCCATCACCCAGGCTGGAGAGCAATGGCACAATCTCAGCTGACTGCAAACCCTGCCTCCCAGCTCAAGCAGTTCTCCAGTCTCAGCCTCCCAAGTAGCTGGGATTATAGACATGCGTCACCACACCTGGCTAATTTTGTATTTTCAGTAGAGACAAGGTTTCATCATGTTGGTTAGGCTGGTGTCAAACTCCTGACCTCAGGTGATCCGCCCACCTCGGCCTCCCAAAGTGCTGGAATTACAGGCATGAGCCACCGTACCCCACCTGTCTAAGGCTTTTAAACTAGAGAACTACAAACACACACACACACACACACACACACACACACACACAATCTCATCTCCTGGCATTTGAGCCATCAGCTGGAGAGCGCCGGGTGGCTATAGGAACTGATGAACTGATGTGTGGACAGTCACAAAGCACACAAGGAGGAACGCCTTGCTGCCACCCCATAAGCTGTGGTCCCTGTCCTATATCCTTTTAAGTAGAATGAAGCCACCTATGGCCTACGATAGTCTCATGGGTCTGAATGTTTATTTGAACTCAAGAAGACTCCTTGCCTGAGTTTGCTGCCATAGGTAATAATATCGTTTCAGTTCATTATTTCCATTTCTTCCTCCACTACAGTTACCAGCGGCAAAAAGGAGTAGAGCATTTGTTTCACCTAGTCACACTCTTGTGTGGCCTCACTCACAAACAGCAAAATGGCTAAAAGGGACAAAGGGAAAGGAAAGGCTAGAGAACAAAAATTAGTGAATTCACAAAAACTGAGCCTAACTGTTCCCTCAGGGAGGAGTACTGCCTATGAGGAACGTGCCGCGCTGCCTGTGCCATGCCTTCCAGAGGCCTCTCCAGAAGAATTAAATGCAAAATCCCTAACCCACAATTCTGCTGGAAATGTGCAAGTGGGCTCATTACTCAGAGCCAAGATAAAGGATAAATCTTTACGAGTACCGTAAGTATGAGTCATAAAAAATAGGAAACACATGTAGGACGTATACACGGTAATAGTACCAAGCCAGGGAAAGTGTTTAGGAAATGTATTTAAGAACACATAACAAAACAGGACAGAAAATTGCCCTTGTACATGGCTCTAAAACACATTAAAAAAACAACTCACAGCAAGTCAAGGGCCCATATCACTTTGTTGGTCTCTAATAAACATAGATCATTTCCATATTTGGAAATAGGCTGGCCTTTTTTTAAAAAAAGAAATGCAAATAGGAGGGGAACTGAATCAAGAAAAAGTAACTTGGAGTAGGCTTTGAAAGATTTTATGATTTGGGAAATTTGAACAGCTTCCAACTAAAATACTGGGAATTAGATCTTAACAGCATTAAAAATGAACGAGAAAGATTCTTTTAGAAAAATAATTGTTCACAATCGTAATAATACCATTTCATCTAGATTGTATCTTAACAACCAGTGGTGACAGAGAAAAACGAGTGGAATCTTCAAACCTTATGGAAGTAGGAATCAAAAATACACAGCAACACAGGCACTGAGAATATACCGAGAGCAATCAGGGGCCTGCGTGAAAGCCCCAGCGGGGATGCTGAGCTCAGCAGGAAGAACTCACAGCAGCGAAGAGCCACAGCCCCCTGGCCAAAAGCACCAAGTGACACTCTGGGGGGCACTCAGAATAGAAGGGAGGGTAATCAGCCCCCAGAAGTCTTTTGGGGCCAGATGACTGAAGCAAAATGTATCATCACTGGAAATTAAGCTCTTCAGTTGCCTTTGATTTTGACAATGCCCAAATTTAAGACCGAATGGCAAGCCAAGGAGACACCTACAAGCCCACGTGCCCAACACGGAATCATGCGTGTCCCGACAGCCCTTTGGTGCCCTTGGACCAGAGCTTTCTCTTTTACTTTCAGAAACTGCTGCCTCCCAAGGAAAGCACTGCTTGCACACCGACTGACCTGAGGTTGAGAGCAGAAGCAGAGGAATGTGGAAAGGACTGTTTTTACCTTTAATAAGTGTTAAATTTACCTAAGACTCCAAGAAAGTCAATGCTCTTCAGGAACTATTCTGGGGCAGAAATTTCAATATAACTTCCATCTAACAAAAAAAGTCCAACTGTAGATCATTCAAAGACCCCAGGGGCACCAGGTGCGGTGGTTCATGCCTATAATCCCAGCACTCTGGGAGGCCGAGGCAGGCAGATCACAAGGTCAGGAGTTCAAAACCAGCCTGGACAACATGGTGAAACCCCATTTCTACCAAACATACAATAAAAACTTAGCTGGGTGTGGCGGCGAGCACCTGTAGTCCTAGCTACTCAGGAGGCTGAGGCAGGAGAATCGGTTGAATCCGGGAAGGCGGAGGTTGCAGTGAGCTGAGATCGCACCACTACACTCCAGCCTGGGCGACAGAGTGAGACTCCATCTCAAAAAAAAAAAAAACCAACAACAACCCAGGGGCCTGGCGAGGGCTGAGAGGTACGATGGCACACTTTCTACCTTTTGTTACCCAGGCTTCTCAGCAGTTGCTGTACCTCCTTGTTTGTCTCCCGCAGGTACCTCGGTATGTGTTCACATTACTGGTAGAGAGGCCACATGTCACCATGTGAGGAGGACTCACCTTTTAAGAAGACATCATTGCAGCTTCCATGTAAATTGGTCCACAGGCATGGAGTCCCTAACCTGCGGCAAGCCCCATGCTAGGCACAGAGAACCTACAGCCGCATCACTGACCTGCTGTAGCAAATTCGGAAAGGATCAGATGTGTGTACACATGTATCGACAAGTAGAAATGCAGCTCTAATGGGCACAAGGGGATGGCTGGGCTGCGGGCAAGAGTTAGTCTATGGCAGCGATCCTGGATCCTAAAGCTGGCTCTGTCCTTGCCTCACAGTGCGAACCAGTAACACCCCATCTCATCACCTCTCTTATCTTCAAAAGTACCCAAGTCACGCTTGTAATCTGCCCCTCTTCCTCCAAGAGACGTACAAATTTCAGATTCACCTGAAGGACTCTGGTTCAGGTGAAAAAAAGCCGTAAATGTAAAGCATTAGTGTAGGGTGTCCTGGACTAGAACCCTATCTGTCTAATATCTGGGGCTTGATATTTTAGCCTTTCAGGCAAGGCCAAGGAGCTCAGGGAAAAGGACTCCTTTAATTAGCCAACAGTACCACTTGAGGTGCCAGGGCAGGAAAGCAGCGAGCACGACTGCAATGGAAGCCAAAGCAACAGGTCCTCCAAACACAGACTCAGATGCCTGTGTCTTTAAGACCAGACCCACATAAATGGATTGCTTCTGCTGGACATCACGCTCTAAATAAACAGACTCTTCTGGCCGACACACAACTTCCTGTAGGGTTCTGGTGGGTAAAGCTTGCAAAGGCTGCCAAATCCAATGACCAGCAACTTTTGAGCTGACTTAGAAAACAAGCTACAAAGACCTGAGTCCAGAGTAAACAAAGGAAAAAGCCATATTAAACAGGGAACAAATTGCTATAGAGGCAGGGATATTTTAAGTACTCACTGAGCAAGAAAACAAAATTTTAAGAAATTAAGTTATAAGGTATTTAATAATACATGGTAGAGTAAAATGCCTCCTTTCAGTTAGAGGAATCAAAGTTAATTAATTCCAGCAATATTAAGAACTGGCTGGAGTCACCCCTACATCATGAGGACAGATCATTCTCGATGGCCCAACTTCAAACCTGGCTCAGATCAAATGAGCTGCCCAAGGGAGCTGCATAGAGTTGAACACCATTTATAGCATTTTACCCAGCTGACAGAAAGGACTAACTAATTTACTAGCAGATGACTAAAACCCCTCAGAGTCAAGAAGAATGTAACAAAGATTTAGAAATGGGCTAGGGAAAGACTGAAACAAAGATCTGCAGAGTTTAGAGTAAAAAATAAGATTAATTAAAAGGAATTTAATTAAAAAATAAATCAAAGTGGTCATACAAAATGGAGGACACCTGCTTAGCTCCAGTGTTAAGAGGGGCTTGGGGAAGCAAACACTAAGTCCTCGAGCAGAATCCAAATCCAATAAAGAGGCACTATGCAAAACGAGAGTGACTTAAGATTTTCAGTTATACTTTAAATAACATCCTTGGTATCATGCAATAACCCAATTTGCATAATGCAAAAGAAGGCCCAAGACCTAATTCCTGCCCTAAAGAACTCCACTCACCAGCTGAGTGTGCAGAAGTAACACACATCATTCATATAATTCCTTACTGTGGAAAGGCACAGGTTGTGGTAGGGGGAAGAAGATTCAGAGCGATATTTATAAAAGAAGCAAATGAAGGAGGGTAAAGGAATCAGGCAAGGGTTTGGTGAAGAGCTAAGACCTAAGCATGGGCTTTCAACATGGCAAGAATTGAGAAACTGAAGAAAGAAGTCCAGGTGGAATTAAGAATAAAGGCGTGGGGCACGGGTTTTAGCTGATAAACCCAGGGTGAGGCTCAGGAATCTACACACCAAAGGATTCCGATGCAGGGGCTTCATACACCACACACACTTTGAGAAACACCAATCCACAAGATTAAGTTCAAATCCTTATGCATGTGACCTTTCCAGCCTCACCTTCCACTCGGCCCTGCCCCCACCCCCTCCACTGTCCCCATCCTCTATTCCGGGAATTGGCAAATTCTTCTTGCAAAGGGCCAAATAGTAACTATTTAGGGCTTTGCAGGCCATGCACGTCTCCGACACAATGCTCAACTCTGCCACAGTAGTAAGAAGGCAGCCAGAGACCACATATTAACAAATAAGTGTGGCTTTGTCCTAATAAAACTTTAAAAACAGGCATCGGACTGAGGAATGCATAAACAAAACATGGTAAAGCCATATGATGAAAACTACCCAGGAATAAAAGGGAATGAAACAACTGATGCATGCTACAACATCGATGAACTATCAACTGTCATTTTTGGTAGTGCTTTATGATAAGTGAAAGAAGTTACACACAAGAGATCACATATTGCATGATCCCATTCACATGAATATGCAGAATAGATAAATCTAGAAAGTAGACTGGTGGCTTCTTTGGGCTGGTGCCAGGTTGGGGATGGGGCACACAAAGGAAATGGAAGAGTGACTGTTAATAGACACAAGATTTCTTCTTAGGGTGATGAAAATGTTGTAAAATTAGATTATGGGCACACTTCTATAAATATACTAAAGACCACCGACTTGTACACTTTAAACAGGTAAACTTTATGGTTCATAAATTATATCTCATTAAAGCTATTTTAAAAACAAAAACAGGCAGCAGGCAGAATTTGGTCCTGCCTGGCACCCCCGACCTCTCCACCAGCCACACCAGGTAGGTGAAGAACGTTCCTCCACACCTGGTGTCCATTCTTTCCTCTGGGTATACTGCGTCCTCTCATCCCTTGGCCCAGCAACGTTGATTTGACTTTTAAGCCTTCCATCAAATGCTCTTTCTTCTGGGAATCCTTCCCTCACTTCCACATAGAATAAACATTCCCTTTGTTGGGCTTCTGTACTTTTTTTTTTTTTTTTTTTTTTTTTTTTGAGATGGCATCTCGCTCTGTCGCTCAGGCTGGAGAGCAGTGATCATGGTTCACTGCAGCCCAAACGTTCTGAGCTCAAGCAATCCTCCTGCCAGCTAATGTTTGTATTTTTGATAGAGACAGGGTTTTGCCATATTGCCCAGACTGGACTTGAACTCCTGAGCTCAAGCAATCTGCCTGCCTCAGCCTCCCAAAGTGCTAAGATTATAGACATGAGCCACCGCACCTGGCCTTCTGCAAATTTTAAAATATATTAGTCACATTAGTTGTCATGTTTCATTAAATTCTCTCTTAACTCTAATAGGTGCTAAAGACATAAAAATGAGTAAGACTCTGGCAGAGCACTACCTAGCACACAGTGAGTTCTTAATAGTGATTCATTGAACAGGCTTGTGAATGAATAAACAAATTCATTATGAGAGCATTATTTAGAGAAGTTTGGTTTTATGAACAGGTTCACAAGCTAGACAGAAAGAATCAGCATCTAAAGCGGAAGAGGCCAGACCCAAGAGACCAGTTAAGGAGGCTGTAGGGTAAGTGAAGAGAAACAGAGAAATTCAAGGGCAATTGCAGAGGCAATGTCAATAAAACATGGTGATTGGCCAAATATAGGGTTTAAAGAGAACGGGTAGGCCAGGCACAGTGGCTCACGTCTATAATCCCAGCACTTTGGAAGGCCAAGGCAGGTAGATCACTTGAGGCCAGGAGTTCGAGACCAGCCTGGCCAACATGGTGAAACCCCATCTCTACTAAAAATACAAAAACTAGCTGGGTGTGGTGACAGGCACCTGTAATCCCAGCTACTCAGGAGGCTGAGGCAGGAGAATCGCTTGAACCTGGGAGGCGAGGCTGCAGTGAGCTGAGATTGAGCTACTGTACTCCAGCCTGGTGACAGAGTGAGACTCTGTCTCAAAATAATAATGATAATAAAAGTGCTACTGTCATCTCCATTTTACAGATGAGGAAACAGGGCTTAGGGAATTAAGTAACTTGCCCAGGGTCATGCATGGGGAGTGGCAGAGCTGAGATCAGCCCTGTATCTAACATGAAAGTGAACCACAGTGACAGTCACTCCTCCAGTCCACATCTTAGGCACCTGGCAGCTCAAGGTGGGACCCAAGAGCTGGGGTGCTTCAGCCACCTGACTGGAGCTCCACTGGAGAAGCCCAGGCAGAGTTTTGGGAGTTGTAAGCAAGGAAGTGACAAGGAAAATCCTAAGAACAGATAAGCCACCTCAGGGAAAGAAGACAGAGAAAAACAGAGGGCCAAGGGCTGAGCCTCATTCAAGAACCCCTGAGGCCAGGCACACTGTTTCGTGCCTGTAAGCCCAGCACATTGGGAGTTTGAGGCGGGCAGATTATTTGAGCTCAGGAGTTTGAGACCAGCCTGGGCAACATGGTGAGATCCCGTCTCTACAAAAAATACAAAAATTAGCCAGGCAGGGCACAGTCCCAGCTATTCAAGAGGCTGAGGTGGGAGAATGGCTTGAGGTTGCAGTGAGCTGAGACCGCACCACTACACTCCAGCCTGGGCGATAGCCACACCCTGTCTCAAAAAAAAAAAAAAACCTAAGAAGGAAGAGTGAGCAGCTGAGAAAGAAACAGAAAAGTAGATGGAATGGTAGAATGAGAACCAGGAAACCAAGAGGAAGGTGCCAGAAAGGGAGTGCTTGACAGCCCTGGAGGCTTCATAAGCTGGGGAGGAGAAAAAGCGGGGCAGGGAGATGTGTAGAAGCAGCTCTGCGACAGGAGTTGGTGTCCCCAGGGGCTACTCCAGTGCCAGCACCAAGTTCATGGTTAAGAGTGAACATGTCACCGCTACACCCTCCGGTCTGGTCCCCCTAAGGTGTTAGGGCTAGATGGACTCCTGGAACCCTCTAGTCCTAGCCGCCCTTGAGTTGGTCAAAGCGGCATCATCAGGGTCTCTGCAAGAATGAACTCAGGCCACAAAGAGGGAAGAAGGGAAAGAAGGACGTATAGGTGCTCACTCATTCAAGTGGAGCAGGGGAAGGAAAAGAGAAATAAACTGACCTGAGGCATCAGAGGGGCCAAGTCATTCATGGCCTCAACATCAGGGAAGAAACATGAAATAATTAAACACGTGTCTAAATTTACACAGAAATATTTAGAAAACACCGAGGAAGGAGTGATCGAAGGCAATACAACAAACACTTCTGCAGAATTTAAGTATTTAAATCAGTGATTAGCAGTAAGTTTCCTTTTACTCTCAGACAGAATGTCAAGAAGCAGATAAGCAATGGCAAGACGAAGGCCCAAGCTGGAAAACCGGAGCCGCTGCACACGCACGCGCTGGGCCTTTGCCCAGTCGGCACATCTGCGTCTCAGATTTGCAGACCTGCTCCTGACTTGGGTCTATTGCTTTTTTTAATACTCTCCCAAAAGTTCTAAGAGCAAAATGTCACATGTTTAACTGTGGAGGGTGCTCTTGTAAAAACATTGTCTAACAACATTTTCAGGAAATTATATAATTTTTTTAAAAGTCAAGGGCAGTTACCATGGCAACAGTAGTACAGGTCAGGGTTCTAACCCTAACCTCCACAAAGACAAAACACCATACTGGTTGGAAAATGCTGCCGCTGGACAAATTCTGAAAGGGGTTGACCTGGCGCAGTGGCTCATGCCACTAATCCCAGCACTTTGAAAGACAGAGGCGGGCGGATCACGAGATCAAGAGATCGAGACCATTCTGGCCACCATGGTGAAATCCCATCTCTACTGAAACTCTACTAAAAGTACAAAAATTAGCTGGGCGTGGCGGTGCACCCTGTAGTCCCAGATACTCAGGAGGCTGAGGCAGGGGAATCACGTGAACCCGGGAGGCAGAGGTTGCAGTGAGCCGAGATCACGCCACTGCACTCCAGCCTGGGCGACAGAATGAGATTCCATCTCAAAACACAAAAAGGCGGGGTTGGGGGGTAGCTCAAGGTAGTCTCTTCTCTACCCAGGGAAAGAGTGGTTTTTTGCAATTTGTTCAGCCAGCATAGACCATAGACCGGCATTACCTCGTTCTAAAATGGCAGATCAACCAGGCTCAGTCTCTCTGCTGGGGCAGGGGCTCTGCTTTCCTAGGGCAATGTTACAGCATCTGGATATTACTGTGATGAATGGCTGGATTTCAGGGGCGTGACCAGCCTCTATCTTGGTAGGAACACTTTTAACTTCTTAGCTTAGCCTTGTGTCCTGGATTGTTTGCTAAACCCTGGTGTTTACTATTACCTCTCTGATTTCTGCTTTCACTTTTTCTAAAAGTCCAGGACTGCATTTTTGGAGAGTTCCTTTTTGAGAGTTAGCTGGAATTTTAGATTGAACATCTTGCCCCAAAGTGTTACAAATCATCACTGACTAGTGTGACCAGTGCCAACTCCGGCTTGCATTGTCTTCTGTGGGGACAGCTGGCAGATGCATTGCCTTGCTGTCCCTGACTCTGCTCCCCTTTCCAAGCCTGGACCAGCCTTCACATTGCCCAGCAGGTGTCATCGTTTAAATTGCATTGCGTGTACTCAAGTAAAGGAGCAACTCTTTTTAAATGCTATGAGTGTCCTGTTCATTCGGGCCCTCCCATCCTATGTGGACAGACAGATTCAGTTGCGTTTGTAGTTAATGAAACAATACTCAAATAAATGGGGGAGGGAGGGAAGGAGAGAGGAAATGGGCAGGTAGGGAGAGACGGAGAAAGGGAGAAAGAAAGAGAGAGGGAGGGAGGGAGGGGGGGGAGGGGG